>VDFB02000681.1:0-39549 GCA_007258455.2 Sequoia sempervirens | reverse complement strand
GCTTATCCCATCCGGGTGATATTTCCCTTTTCTCTTCGGGATTTCTTTCCAACCGACCTCTTTCCACCAAATATTGCATGGCCCTTCAGCTTCATTTTCAAACTTAACCCGATCTGGGTCCTCTATTTCCTCATACTCAAAATATTCTTCTAGCTCGTTGATCCAGTCGATCAACTCTTCCGGGTTCAAACTTCCGGAATAACTAGGGACTTCTGCTCTGGGTCTTTTCCCAATCTTCGAAATGGCCCTTATTAGCCGCATTTGGTCTTGATCAATTGCTTCTTCTTCCTCTACTTCATCCTCACTTTCCTCCCTCGGGTTTAACCCTCTTCTCAACTGCTCTTGTAACGCATCAATTTGTCTCTGGAGGGCTGCCAGTGCATCTCTTCCACTAGCATTTTTGCTGCCTCAACCACCTTTGGCACCACCACACCTACCAGGCATCACTCTTGGAGGAATCTTTCTTGACCTCGACCCACAACCACGGTCCTGGTGTAAATTGCCTCACGATCGGTGATCTATCCACACGCTCAAGAAAACCCGCTATGATACCACTTGATGAGGGCACAACCTGAGACTTAGAAATAACCCACAAACAAGAGAATAATTTTATTATTCAGAAAATGGAACTTCTTACATGCAGAGGATCTCAAATCTCCAAGTTCTACACACATGCAAGTTACAAAAGCTACAGAATACCCTTTCGCAATATGCGAGCTTGTCCCCAAAAAGTTACCCAAAAATTAGAAACCCGCCCATAAATAGAGCTCCTCTTTAGTTTGGAGCCAAAACAACATTCAAATTTGAGTTTAGGCGGCACTGAAAATTTACAACATGAAGTTCAAATTTCAAAAGAACATTTGCAATTGTATCTTCTAGAAAGTGGCCAACTCCTCAGGGCCATAACTTTTGATCTCGGGACTCGATTCGCAAACCGCTTTGAACCGTTGGAAAGGTCAAGTCAACAATGCTCAAAATGCGATGTCGATTTTGGCAAGTTTCAGGGCCGATCCGGGGACTCTAAGTGCCTCAAATCTAACTCAAAAGATTTTCAGGTGCAAATCTGGGAAACTAAAACTGCAATATCTTTCAACCCGGAATAGAAAATAAAAACCGTAAATTGGGAATTTCATTATGATGAAAAGGGTATCCAAAAATGTAAAAACATCTAAAAACCGAGAAACTTGAAATTTAACTATTTTTGGGTGATGCAAGATTGCCCTTACACCACTGGATGCTCCTGCATCAACTTTTCTACCCTTAACTAAATTTTAGTTTCTATTTAACCAAAGATAATCTATATCCACTTAGGCTAATCTTTTAATCATTTTAATTACTTTAATAAACAAACTTTTATTATATAGTACTAACCATGTTGTATTTATTCATACATATAATAATGTATATAACTATGCTTATAAAAACAAATCAATAGACCACTTCTATGTTCCAAAACATAGAATAGACCACCACGCCTATAATTATATATATTTAATCTTTAACACAACTGATGTTTAATGCCATACCCTTATGTTTTATTTAATAAAATCCATATATATATACTTACGTCAATAGGAAAAGAAATCTGGGAGGTATTTTAAACCTCTAAAGTTTTCTATGTCCCAGTGTTGTGTCACTGACAGGTTGCAAAAAGAATCAAAGAGTTTATTTAAATATATACACCCTACCATGTCCAAGTGTGCTGCTGTGACAGGTTGACAATGAAATCAGGGAGGTTATTTAAAACTTTAACTTTCCTATTATGTTCAAACACAGCTGAGACAGGTTGACAATGAAATCAGAGAGATTATTTAGTAACTACAAGGCACGTTGTCCAAACCCAAGGCATTGGTAACCATATAAGGGGATGGAAAGCAAGGAGGGTGTAAGGATTAATCTATTGCCACAGGAAAAGAAGAAATATAAGTCACCAAGAAATTTCGATTGGAAGAAGTGAATGCAAAGAAAGTGAAAAGGTCACAACTAGGTATTAGAATGTGGAGTGCTAGAGAGGACAAAGATACTAACATATAACATAGAAAATTTATCAAATATTATAACTATGATACTCTGGGTAGGGAATCAGATCTCAATGTAATGTCACCACTGATGGAAACCAAACCAAATGGATATAATGTGAAGTCACATCATGGCCACCGATTTCCATAATATTATTAAAAGTTACAAGGATAAGGTTGTAGTACGCTATAAGGACTTTATTTGACTTTGCAACCTGTAAGACAGTCAGCCAAAGAGCTATAAATAGTGACAAGTCGAAGGAGAGAGCACACCATAAGAACTCGAAGGGATGGAATAGGAAGTGATCTCAGTGAAGGAGAGGGCGTGCTAGGGTGGCTTAGACAAAACTTAATAATCTTACAAACAAATGCAACACATTTACAAGGAAAAGAAGATCATGAAATACAACCATCGTTTAATGAAATCAACAAAATAGGGGACAACAACGAACCCTTTAAATGTGTTTAAATAATCCCACAACAAGCATGATAGGTTTGCAAATGATGCACAAGCTGCCAAAAGAAAATCTCTAGAGTTATTCCTCAAAAAGTGAGATGGCAACAAGAATGCACCCTACTTTGTTGGAAAGGCTAAGGAACTTTTAAGCTAACGTAAGAGATTGTGGGATGCAATGCAAGAAAGTTTACAAAAGAATCATCTCATGGATAGCCAAGATTGCATAGCCATACATAAAAGAAATTTATTTTAAAGGTTAAGAGATTTCGAGGTTAAGTATTTGTCTAGGGCAGTACTAACTTTGACGCCAAATTAAAAAACAAAAGGCATAGCATGGTTTGCCTCTACAACAATAAATAGATTATATTGTAGATTACAGATGAATCAAAAGCTCAATCTCTACATCATACTGAATAAATAAGAGAATAGTTAAATTTCTGTACCACATTTCATTCTATCCTTTTTCTTTAAGCAAATAGAAACAAAATATGCACGAGAGAGAAAGACCTAGCTTGAAATGAATGGCACAATTGAAGGCCGATACTTGAGACCAAGCTCCCCCAATTCCATCCTCATCTCTTCCTTTTCTTCTCCCCCAAGTCCCCCCTTGAAACAGTTTCCAGTTCCATCATTCAAATCCCTGATCCCCTTCGAACATTCCTTTCTTTGTTTTTTAAACTTCTCCAAAAAGATCCTTTTAAAGCAAGAATCCCTCACAAAAACAAGTGAGAATCTCCAATAACCTTCAAGTTTCTTTTTTTTCAGTGATCTCTTCACAGTTAGGAATGATCTTTCATGTGAAATTTTCTATTCATTGTTTGCTTTTCTTTCCCTTCATCGTTTATCCTTGTTGATTTTAATATTTTATTTATTTTTATTTCCATTTTCAATTAAAATCTAATTTATCTTTATTTAGTAACAAGCTATCTACTTTTCATTTTTATTTTTTTATTTTTTTTCAATTTCCTTTCTTGCTTTTATAATCATTCAAACTTAAGTTCCAATTTTAATATTTTATCCACTTTAATATTTTCTTACTTTGAAATTAAATTCAATCATTAAACAACAATTATCTTTCCTAATGCAAATCATTTACTTCCAATGTTAATATAATTAACATTTCTTGTAAGTCTAATTCTTTATTTAATTCTAAATAAATCAAATGACCTTATAATTAAATTAATTTTGATTAATCAAATCTAATCATAATACTAATGTTATAGCATCACCTTAAACCAAATTAATAATACAATCACAAAATCATCAAGACCTTACCAATTCGACCAACCACATTTAAAACCACTTTTAACAACGAAAATGACACGACCATCCAAAAGAAACTACTTACTTGAATGTCAAGAACAACTGAAATGGAGGGACACTACATCCTCCCCCCTAGGTTTCAACTTACTCTTGGAAGTCAATCTCAAGCATAAACATGGTAACACAACAACTAGCAGCAATATCAATAATCATGCGATATGAATTGAGCAAGAAAATTAAACAAAATTCGAAGAAATGGTACCAAAATGGAGGCCAAAATTGCAACAGACCACAAGGACGAGGTGACGAACAAGGTTGGGGAAAATTTCTTGTCAGTTCCTATTTTCCACGTCAATCCCAGTGGGTGTTTATGATGCTTGCCCTGTCCTGACAATGCAAGTCGAATCGAGGCTTAGTCCCTGCAACCTTGCATATAAACAAATGTTGTGCACAATATATATATCACAAGCACACTGTGAGAGGAATTCGCAGCATAGTAGGGAACTCGCGAGAAAGTAATACTATACTATCCCTCCCACCAAACCACACACAATATTCAAAACAATTCAAATATTTCATAACAATTTGCTACATATTAGTTAGGAGAACATTCACATAATGCTCCTAACCTTAAATCTATTTCAGAAGCTATCTCATAGGTCGATTACTAGTTGACATTAGAAATATCTATCTCTATAAATACCAATTCCATTACCTTTGTTGTTGAGTTTTTGAGCCTATTACCTGGAAACCATTAACTACCATGAAAAAAAAAACACATTAGTGTAAAAAATTCAAGCTAATTATTTAACTTAAAATGTTACACTTTCATAAAATTAAAACATAATTATCTACCCAAATGCACCTTTTCACTAATACTCATCATTTTCACACAAAGCACTCCACTTCAGTAATTATTCAACACCAAATTTCACAACAATTTCAATAGAAAGGACAAAATTTTACATCTTCTCGGATTCAAGAAAACATAATTCATCACTCCAAGAGCATAAAATTGCAATTTCCACGCACACTCGACACATTCTTACACATGACTCATATCACTGGAAAACACATCATACAACTACACAAGGTTCCATAGTGCATCTCTGATAGGAAGGATATTGATGCATTGCACACTACACCAAGGGTCCTATCCTTTCCCATCAGTTTTCTACACCATCAGCCCGACACTAGCTAACGAAAGAAGCTCAGGTTCACAACAATGACAATAGAAAGTGGAACTCTAGACTCGAGGGTCTAAGCACAAGGTTACATAGTGAGCACACACAGTGCCTAGTGTATGAATCTATGCTCTGATACCATGTTGTAACGCCCCGTCATGCGAACCCTAAAGAACAACTACACATTAATTACCGCACAATTTTTTTAAAGTAAATTTAACCATACATGAGATGCACATTAAGTCTAACGTCATAAGACTTAATTAAACAAATATACCCATGTACTTGTCCTTCTACTATAATCATCAATAAATGAAACATAATATGTGGATTTACTAATCAAAGGAACATCTACAGGACCAAACACATCATAATGAATAAGATCCAATACACCACAAGATTTATGAGAACTCAAGTAAAACTGAACATAGTTTTGTTTTCCATAAATGCAATGCTCACAAAAATCGAATTCAAGATTATAATCAGAAAAACCTTCAACAAGGTTTTTATTTTTCAAGGTCCTTAGACCCTTTTATCCAATGTGGCCAAGTCTCTGGTGCCATAGCATAGTTCTCTCTGCAGGAAACTTTTTTTTAGAAGAAAGAGTACCCTTGGGTACCCAAAAGCCATGACCATCTGTTGTAGTTGAAACCCACACTTCTTCCATGGTCTTTCTTTTTACATAAGTATTATTGCACTCAATAATGAATGCATCAAGCTTATACAATGTGCTATATTTGACACCTCTATCAATCACCATAGCATCTCTAACCATCTTGCATCTTGCATTAGAAAATACTACCTGCACACCTACATCTATTAGTTTTCTTATATTATAGATAACAAATTTTGTGCTAATCCAGGGATATGCAACATACCATTAATCTTTTTTAGTCTACCATCAGGAAACATGATTTTAAATTTACCATGGCCAACAATTTCTAAATGAGAATCATCACCCAAGTACACCTTACCTCCATCAAATTCTTCATATTCAGAAAACTAATCTCTATTAAAGGTCATATGGAAAGAAGCACTTGAGTCAATTAACCATGCATCATTACCTAAATGAGTTTCCAAAGCTGCAATCAATGTGTCACCATCTTCCTTC
The DNA here is from genome assembly GCA_007258455.2 of Sequoia sempervirens. NCBI lineage: Eukaryota > Viridiplantae > Streptophyta > Pinopsida > Cupressales > Cupressaceae > Sequoia > Sequoia sempervirens. Next base: position 33,516 of record VDFB02000681.1, on the reverse strand, counting down.
TCAGACTCAGAATTAAAATCAAATTTATTATTTTTCTTCTTCTTTTCATTCCTTACAAATATTTCCAAGCTTATCACAGTTCCAACAAATAACTTAGACTTTCCAGGAGATTTAGATCTCCCCCTAGACTTGGATTTGTCATGCTTCTCATTCTTCTTTCCTTTTTTCTTAGGTCTTCCACAAACATTTAAGTCTTCCTTGGCAGTGATGGATACCTTCCTCCTCATCTCTTCAAAAAGCAAAGAACCCACCACATCTTCAGTCTTTAAAATAACAAAAGTACTCCCAATAGCCATAACAGGAGAATCCCATGAATCAGGCAAAGAACAAAGAAAGACTGACATTTCTCCTCATCCATTTTGACACCAACGGATGCTAATTGAGCCACCAACATATTGAATGCTTCTAGGTGGTCTATGATTTGTCCACCCTCTTCCATTCTCAAGGAATACAACTTCTTCTTCAAGAAAATCTTGTTCACTAAAGATTTGTCCTGATACATCTCACCAAGCTTCTTCCATAGTTTTTGTGTAGAGGTTTCCTCATGGACATTAATTAAAATGGATTTTTCTAAGCACAATCTGATTAGACCCTTGGCTTTACGGTCCATAACATAATATTGAGTAGCATGATTAGGATTTGTAGCCCTTGAAACATTCTCATCAACAACATCACAAAGATATTGATCTATTAATAGATCCTCCATCTTCAGCTTCCACATTTGAAAAATATTTCTAGAAAATTTATCCACCTCTATTCTCCTTGATGAACTTTCCCTCCGATTTAATTCCTGCTACAATATCACAAAGTATCTTCTACACACGCTCCCACTCAAATCTAGATTATTTCAAAAAGCCCAACAACCCACAACTGAAACCAAAGGTGATCAAGCTTTGATATGACTTGTAAGGAAGCTAAGGTAGCAGAACAACTTCCTGCACTAATCTTGAGAGGAGAAAAATGAAAAAAAATTATAGATCTTTAACAATTATAGAAACTTAACTATAAATAAACACAAATATCATGCATACCACGACACAATGATTTACGTGGGGAAAACCCTTTTGGGAAAAAAACCCCACACTCCAAAAGCTACCCAATATATTATTTAGTAAATCACAAAGATTACAATATACTTGTAGAGCAAGCTTCTTACAGGAGAATCACCACTCAGATATCAAGAGACAACACAACTGCTAATAGACTCTTAGAATACATCACCATCTCTCTCTACCCCAACCGTAATGCAACACCCTCATAAAATAGGATTAAATTATAGGGCAAGACAAGTCAACAAAATATCCACCATTAGATCTAAAACCTAATAATTAATGGTCTATATTTACAATGTATCATTTATCTAATCTATGTTGTCCATTTTAGAAGTTTCCTAAAAAATTTAACAAAAAAAATATTTACATGCATCCCACTCTCCCCCCCTTATGCTATTGTATACACCTATTGGTGTAACTAGGAAATATATATATATATACACACACATACATCCTATTAACAATAAATAGTTATATAATTGCAAGGTTGAGACACATTTTCCCACCACTAATTACTTACATCTAGCAAGTGAAAACCTCTACAAAGTTTCACATTGATTGCTCCATCTATTATGGTAACCTAGAAAGAATAGGGTGGCCAATAAAGTTGGTGAATCCAATTAAAAACACTCATTAAAAAAATTATATGCTTTAATAGCTTTCCAAAACTTAGAACAAACACCATTGTAGTAACATACATAACATAGTTCATAGTTCCTACCAAGAATGTGATGTTTCCTAGCTTTTTCAATTCATGATGCAAAGGAGTACTCTCTCACACAACAAACAAAAAACTCACAACAATAGGATTACAACAAAACACAATTTAACTCACAATATTCCACCCAAAATTAATTATCATCGAAGGGAATATTGCAACCAAACTTTCATCACTTTATTCAATTCCTTTGATAAATCACATTTGCAAAAAAATTACAATTCAATTCACCAATTTTCCCAAGCATACCATTTCCATATAGATTCAAATGATTTTAAAATTACAAGGAAATTCAGTCAATTTTTATTAAATTCTTTATAATTTCACAGGTTATAGGAAAGTATAATCTGCAACTTTAATTTTTCTTGCAAATTCTACTCTCCTACTTGTAACTTTTCTTTGCATTCCTTACCTCTCTCTTAGCTCACAACATAATCTGAATTTTCATATCCTCTTTTAGATGTGGCGTGGTCTGTATTAATCTTTTTCCATTCATTTTTAATATAGAATTCTTTCCTTGTTCATACCCATGTGATTGCTCCCCTCTTTCCTCCTTACTCAGCATTCCTACAAAATGGCACAACTTCCTTTTACTTCTTTGCTCTGCAATTCATTTTCATTAGCATTTTTACTCTCCACTATCATCCATGGATTGTATGAGTTTGCACAGTTGAATTTGATGATATTCATATGTAGTTTCTTTGAAACTCTCTACTTTTTCTCTGTTATTTGTACCTCTTTACTTCTAATTGCATTTCCCATGCCCTCTGTTACTTTCACCTCTTCTCCTCTCCTTGCATGGCATGTCAATGATTTCCCAATCTACATTTTTTTTTTTAATATTCTCTATACTCTACCTTTTTTCCATGTTGGCGTTGCCTTTTCCTCTTCCTTATTTTGCATTTTTATTTCTTGAATTTTATTAAGGTTACATACCATACAATTTACTATAGCAATTATTTTCTTTGCAAACTTTTTTAATTATTTTGTCCCATACTCCTCCCTATGTCCCATCACATTTCAACTGTATATTGATTTCTTTTCTCCCACACCAAAATCTATACTATCTTCCTTCCAAAATAAAATAAAATAAATTAAAAAAATTGAACTTATTTTATTAAACAATTGTCAGAACTTATATGCTTGCCATGGCCATTTTGACACCCAAATTCTTGGAGAAATCATTTGGTAGATTGTTCAAAATTAAAATCTAAACACAACATTTTTTCAACCAATGACAATAACTGTCATTCAACTTCCACCAAACTCGGCCATCACAATCAATTTTTTTTGAACTCTGAAATCAACCACAACTCCAAAAATTTAACTATGAAAACTGGTTGCACACCAAAAATGAAACAAAATTAAAACCAAACTATTTTTATTGGTACAAATCACCAATCTACTTGAATGCTCCCACATCAATTCATCAACCCCTTATAAACAACATCAACAAGATTTAGAGTCTTCTATTAAATCTCTCATAATATTTTTTAACAAACTAAATTACAAGCAATTAATTCAATATTTAATAAATTTCTAAATTTAGTGTAAAATCTAAAGTACAAAATGTGATCAATATTCTCTCTTAAAACAATAATACCAACACCAAATTTATCATGTATTTTCTACACATTGTGATAACACAATCAAATTGAGAGGGATAAGACAACTTTAATCAACTCAAACAATATCACTTATTTGAGAAAAATAGGACCATTTATATTCCTTTGACAAGGCTAGCTTGAGCCTATATTCTATACCATCCACTTTTTCAATTTCCACTTGAGGAAAGGTGGCAACAAAATAAAAGGTGTGCCAAAAGTAAGAAATTACCTTGTTTAAGGTTTTATGGCATAATAAATTTTGTGTGGAAGTTCTTCGTTTATGCATTTTTTAATCTCTCTTCTTGGTAGGAGGAGGTGGGATTAGTTTGTATACACAAAACATACCGTACAAATATACAATTTTATTTTCAACCTCCATTTTAATAAATAATAATTTTAACAAAATTCCCTTGCTTATATTTTAATGATGGATTAATTAGTAAAGTAAAAATATTGAATTATTTTTTATTTTTTATTTTACAATTAATAATAAAAATTTAATGACTCAAAATAATTTGGATTGGTCATATTAATACAAGGGTCACATTCTAATTAATTATGTCCTTGTAAAAAAAATATAATTAAAATAATAACTAGTATAGATATCTTAAATACAATTATTTGAAAGATGTCAAGAGAAATATTTCTTTCTCAAAGTAATTTTGTTAAATCTATTATTTAAGATGGATAAACACCTTGAGGCTATACCTCTTGGCATCTTTTAGATAGATATATTTAAAATAAAAAGACAACTATTTTTTAACTCATTTAAAAATTATTGTATTTTATCATGATGTTTTTATTTTATTTTACTAAGAGTGAGTTTATTTACTACATATTTAAAATATTTGGTGTCTTTACTTTATTTTACTTACTACATATTTTATTTACTGTAAAATTATGGTCTTTATATTTAAAAACCATTTTTTTCTTTAAATAATTTTTATTTTAATTACTCTTTGCTACCACTATAGTTTATGCCTCTCGATATAATAAATATTTTTTTTATTGGTGAAAGGTATAAGCCTAAATATTATATTAATAGTTATAAACAAATATTATAGATATTACCAAAATTATAGTACTAGTACTTAATTTTCTCAAAAAAATTGAGCAAAATTCTCTAACTGGAAAAGACAATCAACAAGCAATGTTATCTATATAGTGTTTTCACTACAAAATTCTCTCCATGGTTTCCAAATCGTAGATTAACTAATATATTGAAGGAAAAAAAATGAAATGTTTTTACATCATTCTTCCATATCATTTTCATTATTTGTTGTATTCTGGTGGCTTGCATTCAAATCCAGCATACTATCTCCTTGGCCTTCTTGCAGCTCTGCAACATTTCTCCCTGCTAGAATTATTCTAGCCACTGCTACCTATGTACGTCCATGTCGAACTTGGTGAGATAGTATGAAAGACAAGGAACATTTTTTTTATTTTATCTTGTCTACCATTTGAATACCTAGCTCTCCTGAATGCATATTAATTGTCTTGTACAATAGCCAAGGATCATCATCACATAGGCCCTTCTTCACTGCTTCATAGATCACTACAAATGCACGCTTGTGCTTGAGGTAACATTTATAAAATATACCTACAACATAGCCCTTTCCCTTATCCAAATTGTACCCTTGAACACACTTTAGAAATTCATTTTCCCCTAGAAATTTTGGCAAAACAGACTCAGTGTACACTATTTTGAGTGACTCATAAGACTATAAGAAGCCCATAGCATTTGATAAGTAAATTGAAAGAAGGTTTGATGGAATCAATAACCTGGGGGAATTTAGGTGAATTATTTCATCCCTAATTATAGTTTTAATAATATCCACAAGGCTTAGGAATACCATTTGAAATACCTAGGAAAACTCTTCTTCTGTGACTTCCTCTGAAAATGGCAACTCATTCTCTCTTATCTTCATACGTGTCCTAAAGTTTTTTGTGTTGTAATCCATGGGAATTCTAACAACAACTAGCAAAAAACTTTCCCTTGACTTAAAAAACACTTTCAAACTATCCCAAACAAAGCCCACTTTCCTGAAACAAAGTAAATCCAAAATAATGCACTAGGTAGACACTATTTCCCCCACCCACTAAGAACTCCACCAAGAAATTTAACACAAAAATTTGACACTTGACCCACCAAGAAGATAACACAATTTTAAGGCATTTGATGAGCAATGTATCACAAAATCAATCTCACCATTTCATATCGCACCAAAAACAACACCCATTGAGAAGCAGGAAACTGTTTGTCAAAGAAAATAACAAAACTATTACAACTGACTAGAAAGCATAGAAGCAAGACACAAAAACACCAATTCATGTCACGACATACTCAATTCCCATTGATGACCAGATAAAAATTCTCCAAAAAAATGGTGAGTATCAAGCAAACAAGAGCTTCTTAAAGAGCAATGGTTGTACTGCAATCTTGAAGTTGCATCATTAGTTTGCATTGTCATTAATCTCCTCCAAATCAAACACATGAAATTTGAAGATTTCGCATGCTTGAACCCTAGAGTGAATTTTTAGAATATCACAAATATAATTATGGTGAAGTGAGGGTGTTTATTTTTCCACTACCATGTGTGAAATCACTCACTTCTTGATGCACATATCACTCATAGTCCTTGACAATTGGAATGCATGAGAGTAAATGAATGTTTCCTTTTGTACCTCCCGCATACAACCTCCAACATCCCCTCTTGATGTGTCATCTTGCAACATACATTTGTACTCCAGTACATCGAACCATCATTATGTGGCATGTCAATATTCTTTAATCTTTTGCTACAAAATCCATAAACAATTAATAAAAGAATTTTTAAATCTACTTCTAGCTCTTCCCATACACAACATGTGAAGACCGCCTTTAAAAATGCATTTTTATCTTTCTTCAAGTATGCAAGCTTTCAATCCAGTATACTTGACTTTATTTTCCCTTACTATAGATCCAACATATTTCTTAGTCTTGTCCACACTTATTGAATGCTTTGTCACACCCCTTACTTTGTGCTTCCTCTACTTTTTTACAAATTAAGAAAAGTCTATAAATCATCTATGCACCCAATGTTAGCTAAAACATCTGCTACTTGGTTACCTTCCCTATAAATTTGTTTCAACTGGAAGGATTCCAACATGTCAAGAAAATGTAAAACTTGATCCATTACATAATTAATTTTCCAACTACTTGAGCCCCTACCCTTGCATGCGTTGATAATGAGCAACGAATCCCCTTCTATTTCTAGTTTTGATACTTTTTGTTGAATATCCAATTGCAATCCATGTAGAAGAGAAAACACTTCTACTTGATTGTTTGTTCCATTTGACAGTTGGATTGACTTTGTGCATATTACCAAGCCCTCTTGGTTTCTTAACACTACCCCTACTTTGGAAACCCCAGGATTTCCACGAGAAACTCCATCAAAATTTAACTTTACAAAACCATCAGGAGGGGGCATCGATATCACCTTTTTCCTATCAATTTTTGCATTAACATTTGTCTTTTTTCAACCTTTGAAAGGAATAACTAGCGAAGACCACTCCTTCAACTACTTTGCATCCCATTTAGGAAAGATAGAACCCACATGCTTGGAATTGTGCACATATGCATTTGTTATTTCACATATTGATTTATCCATCTTGAACAACACTAAATCTAAGTTGGATTTTTCTGTACGAAATATCCTTTTGTTTCTTTCCCACCTGATACACCACACAATGGAAGAAGGTATGATTTTCCATATGCTTGGAAAGAGTTATGATTTTTAAAATACAGGCTAGCTTGTAAACATATCACGTAATTTTTGAGGGTGAGGAGAAAACCATCCTATTTTGGATTGCACAAATTTCTAGCATTAACTTGCAAACAGACAATTCAAAAAAAAATGGTCAACTTCCTCCACACTTGTTTCACAAAGAATACATTTAAAAGGTGTAGCAATTTCCAGTTTTTCCAATCTTTCACTTGTTAAAATCTTATGCTTTAATGACATCCATGAAAAGTAACCTGCCTTTGGAAAAATCATTGGATTCCTATAGAATGACAATGCTCTTTGCTTTATACCATGTGCTTGTACATTCATTACTACCTTATAGCCCATTTTGATTGTATAATTACCTATCTTCGAAGGATCCCAAATCAATTTATCTACACCCTTCCCAATGTACACAGTTCTATTGCTTAAAATCTTGTTAAAATCTTCTTTTTGAGCCAATGGAATATATAGTTGAATCTATTAATTGTTTCCAAGTTACTTTTCTTATTTGTTCATCTATGTCCTGGATATAATCTTACTTTTAACCCTCAATTTTGAGTAGTGTGGTTAATGGATTCCTAAAAATCATACAAAATTTCCAATGGAGGAAACCCATTCCATGAATCTTGCCAAAACTTTGGACTTTCACCATTATGAATCTCTCAATTTAGATAATGAACAATTATTTTTCTCCATTCTAACAGAAAAATTCCACATTACAGATCCAAGGGGAGGATTTGATATGGTGAGTATTCGGTTGGATGTGTCACAATAAAGATATTTTTCTTGCATGACCTTACACCATTTAGCTTGTGGTTTTGTATACAAGTGCCATACCAACTTTTCACCTAATGCAATATTCCTAGCAAAAATATTATGTACCCCTGCCCCACCTTATAACTTCTCTTTACAGATTCTTTGTATTGAGATAAGAGGTATTTTTCCTCTACAATCCATGTTACCTTTCCACAAGAATGATATGAGAAGCTTTTCAATTTTTGAAATAATAGTCCTTGGGGCCTTTAACACTACCATGCAATAATTTGGGACTGAAGATAGAACTGATTTGACCAATAAAATTATGCCTGATATAGACAGCCATCTCGAGCTTTCCAACTTTCTATTCTCAATTAAATGCTCTGAATTATTTTATCCCAATATGACACCCTATTTTTCCCAACAAAGAACGAAATTCCCAAATATTTACAAGGCAATTATGGAATTTGAATTCCCAATAATTGAACAATCTTGTCCTTTAGAACTGGATTTGTATTGAAAATATATAAATTTGACTTACTTGCATTAATCATTTGACCTAAAGCTAAAATATACCTGTGTAAAGTGTGTTTAATCTGCCTTGCTTATGCAATGGATGACATACCAAAAAAAATGGTGTCATCTACAAATAAGGAATGAGTTATTGTTATATTTGTGGTAGGTAAATTAATCACTTTTTAGTTACCTTGAATGTGAGCCTTTGTTACCGATCTACTCAATGCCTCTGCTAAGATGATAAAGAGAAATGGAGACAAGGGATCTCCTTGTCTAACCCCTTGAGAATATTTATAAAAACCTAATGGAGTTCCATTTACTAACACTAAAAACATTGCACCAGCCAAGCATGAATAAATCCATTTACACCACTTTGTATGTGTTGATGCCAAAATTTGGCAAGGTAACAACCTTTATGGGAAACTCAGTTAATGGGGGGACCAATTGCGCTAAATTGAGTGACCTACAGGTTTCTAAAGAAGTTGACTTCTTTTGTAATTTGGGGTTTGGAATGGAAAAAGGAAGTAGATATAAAAAATAAAGATCTAACTAAGGCGATGCGCCAAGGAATAGATATAGGCACGACAAATTTATCTTTTGGGATTCGATTTAAGGGCCCAATCAGCAGTCTGCTATGTTCCAGAATAACAGAAACCAAAGATAAAGATCTAAATCATTCATCTAATGACATAAAATAATTCGTACACACATTCACTAGGAAGAGGAGTCAAAGAAATGATCTAAACTAGTAAACTTGTATTAAAATCATAGAAGTTCTACAAATGAACAATTCAGGACAATAATGGCATAGTATTAATGTTTTATCAAATAGCTTAAGAAAAACAGAAAGGCCGAACAATGGCACAATCTGGGAGTCTCATACAATAATCTAAAAGCAATATTAAAGGCATAGTGTCTTTCCCTAATTTTTGTGTGCCTTTCGAACTCTTCTTCCAAAGAAAGAAACAATATATATAGCTAAAAATCCCACCGCCTAATGGGCCAGTAACAAAAAAGATCATGTATCTCGAGCAATGATGGCTGCAACAATTATTCCCCTCGAATATTGTAACAAAAAGGATTTGGCCCATAGCACGTAGTCGCTCCCCTTCCAGATGCATCCCCTGCAAATGATGGCAGTGGTCTAGAAAAACCCCATGCAGACAAGTGTCATTCACCTACAAAGGTAGTTAAGACACGTGGTAGCTTGGCAGGGCATGCAGCTTGCTCTCACCGTCCTCTTGATGAAGTCCCTGTGAAAGAGACATGTGGCAGCAGGTTGGAGCTTGCTCGTTGATTCCTTCCTTTTGCTATGAGAGACTACATGGTGAAGACACATGGGGGAATTCTTTACTACCGATGCCGAGTATGGGGTCTGCCAGAAAGTGTATGTAGGAAAAAGCTATGTGGCACACGGATGGGTAGGCTTGAAGTGCCCATAGTGACGACATGTGGAAGCATTGCGGGAGCTGGTAGAAGATCAAAGGAAGCTATCACTGCGAGGAGTGTCTGGTGGACACATGGCAGTGGTCGACAAAGTTTATCAAAAAGAGCCCTGATTGAGAAGCGGAGGATAAAATTTCAAACATATGAGGCACGAGCCGGTACTTAGCAAAAACAAAACCACCTGAAGGGAGCCCGAGGAATTTTATATTCACAATATGAAAGCCAATTTTTTTCAATATCTACATTAAAAAATACCATCCCACTCTATCGTATGCCTTCATCATATCCAACTTGATGATAAATTATGGCATAGCATGTGTAGATATATAATGCAAAACTTCATGCACTACCAAAGCTCCCTCTGCTATTTATTTTCCTAGAACAAAACCTCCCTACTCTTTTGAAACTATTCTAAGAATAATATTCAACAAACCCAAATAAATTGATTTTATTTTCTAATTTTGTAAATAGTGTTACAAAGTGATATAGGTCTGAACTGTAAAAATGAAGAAGGAAATTATTAACCTTCAGGATCAAAGCAATGTGAGTTACATTAAATTGTTTTAGCATCACCCCTAAACTTCTAGATTCTTCCAATGCTTTCAACAAATCTACACCAATAAATTCCCAACATTTTTGAAAGAAGATAGTTTTAAAACTGTATGGCCCTGGAGCCTTATATATTGGCATAGAGAACACTACTGCTCTTAATTCTTCTGAAGTAAAAGGCTTCAACAAGTGCATAATTTCTTCCTCTGAAATTAAAGTTAGAATCCCTTCCAACAATTCTTCCCTTATAACCTCTCGATGTTCTAAATTACAACCTTATGTAGAGATCATATTTGAAAAGAACTTAACACCTTATTTTTGAATATCTTGTAGTGTCTCATCTTACTGTTACTCTTATGATACTTTTTTGTGTGTGGTTGATACTGTTTGGATATTTTTTATGTTTGATGCATACTTGAGACTATGTTGTTGACTATCTCACCATGTTGTTTGGTTGGTTGACAGTTCTGCTTATTGGACTTGGTTGTCTATGACACTACTACTATCGCTTATGATATGTGGACATATTTGTTTGATGTTATTCTTATGTAGTTGTTTACTTATTATTTAATGATGATGTTGTTTAGAATATGGTTATTGTTTGAGGTTTGGGTAAGAGGGATGGTGTTGCATCGCTCATCCATGAGCGCCCTGCTACACTACAATTCTCTCTCGTGGTGTGTTTGGCATTGAATATATATGTTGTTTCGACACTTGGTTTTATGCAGGACTGTAGGTATCGAGCACCGAATCAACCCATACCGTCGGGTCTAAGCATGCCCAACATACCCAGTGGATATGATGTGGTTTAGGGAGTTGACAAGACAATATCCTTGTTCGTGTCCATCATCACGTCGTTGTTTGATGATGTTGTTCGTTAGTACCCCGTTTTGTTATGGTATCATTTTGTTTCATGTCGTTCATTTTAAGTGTTAGTTTTAATGTGTTAATTGTTTGGTTTTGATATGTTATCATTATTGTTAATTAGTTAATTAAATTTAATGATGATTATTATTATTATTGAAATTCATTTAATTAAAGCATTAAATTTAATTATTAAAGTGATTTGTGAGAATGTCAAGGATTTAATTAAATATTAAATTAGTTTGTAAAATTTTAAATGTTGGTAGATTTAAATGAATATTATTTTTAATTGTTGATATTAAATATTTTTAATTGTTGATATTAAATATTTTTAATTGTAAATAGAATAATATTTTAATTGCAACATTGTTAACTCTTAAATTAGTGATTAGATAATATTGCATATTTAATCATTATTATGGATTTATTCAAAAATGAATATTTTGTTAAATACTATATTTAAATACATATATACACATATACATATATGTATATATATACACATATATATATATATAAATTCTTGTGTTAGTTATGATTTAATAAATTTAAATAGTTAATCTAATGTAAACGGGTAATATAATTATAAATGGTGAAAAGTATTACCCATAGTTGTTAATTAAATAGATTGGAGAAAGTTAGATTTCTTGATTAAATAAAACCTTAAGATTCACTAATAGGTGGAAAAACAGGTGAAAGGATTATTGACGGGTGAAGGAAAAAAATTTAGTAATTAGCCACTTGTCTTGTTTGTTTTGTTCAAAAACTATAGCGAATTATCTAGGTTGGTTGTTTAATTCCTATTGCATGTATTTTGTTGCCCTCAGTGTCAATCGGTGTCTGTATGGCGTTGATTGATTTTGCTTTCAACTTTTACTTGGTTTCCTATTGTTTCATTGACTAGTCTGTGAAATATATATACAGTGTTAATTTTTACTTACTGCATTTTATTCTTTTGGTTTTGAATGTTGTTAAAAAAAAAAAATAGCGAGGCAATTGCAAATTAGGATATATAATTATTGTATTGACAACATGTCAAATTAAAATATATATATGATATTGTATAGATAGCAAATCTTAATTTTATATATATATATATAGGTGTAAGTAGATATATTTTGGATTTTGCTTAAAATAAATCTGTTTGTATTACAAGATGAATAATTTCAAATGAGTGATATTTAAAATAGATAGATTTACAAAAAGGGTAAATATATTTAATTAAAGTATGAAATTGTTTTGAATAATCGAAAAAAGAATGTTTCATTGCGAATTGTTTTGAATGGTAGGTTTAACTTAATTAATGGATTCATGGATAGTTTGTAAGAGGAATTTATTTAAATTAAAATTATTTATTTACAAGAGCTTTTAAAATTAGATTTATTTACGAGTGCTTTTAAAATTAGATTTATTTATAGGTGCTTCTAAAATTAGATTTATTTACAAGAGCTTTTAAAATTGGATTTATTTACAAGGTCTTTTAAAAATTAGATTTATTTACAAGTTCCTTTAAAATTAGATTTGTAAGTAGATATATTTTGGATTTTGCTTAAAATAAATCTGTTTGTATTACGAGATGAATAATTTCAAATGATTGATATTTAAAATAGATAGATTTACAAAAAGGGTAAATATATTTAATTAAAATATGAAATTGTTTTGAATAATTAAAAAAAAAATGTTTCATTGCGAATTGTTTTGAATGGTAGGTTTAACTTAATTAATGGATTCATGTATAGTTTATAAGAGGAATTTATTTAAATTAAAATTAGATTTATCTACAAGAGCTTTTAAAATTGGATTTATTTACAAGTGCTTTTAAAATTAGATTTATTTACAGGTGCTTCTAAAATTAGATTTATTTACAAGAGCTTTTAAAATTGGATTTATTTGCTAAGTTCTTTGAAAAATTAGATTTATTTACAAGTTCCTTTAAAATTAGATTTGTGATTTGCATATAATTGTATAGCTATATATATCTATTTTTTTAATTTTATTTCAACAACAAACTGCTTACTTCAGTAATATTTAATTTTGTTTAAACAAGAAGTTTTTTTTATTAAATATATTCATTTGGGTACATTTTTAAATATATAAATATACATGAAGAGAAGTAAGTAGGTGTGCTTGATGAGCTGGCTTTGAGAGAGATTAGTTAGAACAAATGTATATATTGTATTTTAATTAAATTTATTTATTTTGAAGTAAACAATGTATATGTTATATTTTAATTAAATTTATTTATTTTGAAGTAAACAGATGTATATGTTATATTTTAATTAAATTTATTTATTTTGAAGTAAACAAATGTATATGTTATATTTTAATTAAAATTATTTATTTTGAAGTAAACAGATGTATATGTTTTTGATTAGAGGTAAAAAAATGGGTTTTGAAGGGGCCTGAAACCCTTAACAAAAGAAGATAGTTGAAACTCAAGAGAACAACAGTAAGCATAAATCAGCCCAACAACAACAAGCTACTTAAAAAGATAACTCACATACCACCACCTGACCAACAACAACCTCTAACAGATTATCATGACATCATAGGCTACAAAAGACACACAAGCATGGACCCGAAGCCTAGATACAACCAGGTTTTATCTGGGACTAGAAACCCCACCAAGTTTTGATTGTAAAAACCACCTAAAGCAATTAGGCAACATACCAACACAACAACAACCAACCATCGGATTAGAAACAATAGACCATAACCCAACAAAAGAAAAGGAAATTTAATAGTAAAGACCACCATTAAACCTAACCTCCTAATAAAAAACACCAGCACACAAGAGGAGAAACACCCCTTGAAGCTCCCAAGCGCACCATAGACCAACTCCAAGTCCACCTCAAGAGGACTGAGCTCCCCTCTATAGGAGAGGATGCTTTGAAAACCCAAAAAACCAAGAGCACGCCTCTCTAGCAACCTTGAGCTCCACCTCGATAGGAGAAACTTCCACCTCAATAGGAACACCACCAAAGGAAACTAGAAAAGAGGACATCCATGTATATGTTATATTAAATTTATTTATTTTGAAGTAAACAAATGTATATGTTATATTTTAATTAAATTTATTTATTTTGAAGTAAACAAATGTACATGCTAGGAATTATAAATTAAGAGAAATTTGTTGGTTTACATACCATAGGTTTTCATAGTTCTTTATTTATTTAAATGATTTCAATATAGATGTGTAAATAAAATAAAATCTGTGATTCTTGATTATTTAATAATCTAAAAGTTATTAGGTGAGATTTGATTTAATTGAGTTTTATAATTAAAGAATTGAACATTGAAGTTAGATTATTGTTATTAAATAAATAATCATTTCATGTTCTTATTGAGTTAGTCTATTTGTCAAATTGGATAGGAATGTATAAACAAGTGGAGTATCGAATATGCTTTTAAGTTTCATTACATGGAATTGTGTTGGGAGATTAAAGTTTGATTTTTACACTCTCATGATTGATTGTATTCTCCATTGTATTATTTTCTATTTTGATGAGTCTATAAGCTAAGCCATGATGTGAGTTTCTTTGGGAACTCGAAGTATTTGCATACCCTTCAGTTAAGAGTATATGATAGTTGGTCTTATAGGCTTCTTCAGGCATTTGGTAATGAGTTTATGTTGGATTTCTTTGATTTGAGTTTGAAACGTTTGATTTAAGTATTAGTTTTGAACTCTTGTGGGTGTTATCTTATTTTGTTGTTTTACCTCTTGTTATGGTTGTTTGGCGAGATGGACCATGCCTCGCATTTGTACTCAGATTGGTAAGTTTTGGTGATTATGTTTGGTACACCCCTTGTTGTTGTAAGTTTTGTATTAGGGCTATTAGGGAGGGTGGCTCTTCATGGGGGTCGGCGCACAAAGGGGTAGCCTGGATAACCCATGGAAGAGTTGGTTAAATAAGTGAAAACCTAATGAAATTAACTAGTGGGTTTGGGTAGGAACACATTAACTAAAGATAAGTAAGTTGCCTCATCCATGTCGTTAGTGCTTTCATAGACTAAGGGTGGGATGAGAAGGTCGTGGTTGGAAAGATCGCTACCTCGTCCTCATGAGAGGCTAGTGGTCTCGCACGTGTCACCCTATGGGGTTGGCACCTAGTGAGAGGTAGTTAGGATAACCACAGATGGGGGTCGAAACCTATTGAGAGGTAGTCAAGATAACCCATGATAGGACTGTGCAATGACACTCTCCCATAGTATCCCTTTTTCTTTCCCTTTGTATGCCTCTGGAAGCAGTCACTCTGTAAGTAGTCATTGAGATTGTTGTTTATTATGTTTTGGTTGCTCTTGTGGTTTGGTCTTGTGGTCGTTCCGCTCTTCTGTCATGATCGTGGGTCTTTCTTGTCAACTCCTAGCATGAGGGGTGGGCCTTTGGGTCCACATGGTTGGGTGGAATGTGCTATGCAACCCATTGGGTTCCTAGATTGTGTTCATGATGTGGAAGCAAACATAGAGTTTCTAGAGCTTCACTTGGTTGAAGACTATTCTACACTTTGTACCTTATTCTTCATTGATGTATTATTCTTGTACTTGATGTACTTTTCTCGTTGATATAAGGGAAGCATTATGTAATGTATTATTGTATCCATGATGTGTTGTATCTATGGAAATATGCTTCACAATTGTAATATTGAACTACGAATTGAAATGTAATAAAATGATGTATGTATCTTTTTCATCTCTATTGATCATGGATGGTTGTATGTTATCATTATGTTATCATGTGAATGTATGCTTCTATTGTTATCTACTTGGGATTAGCTTTAATGATGTTATTGGTTGGGAACATTTAAGTGTAATGCAACTATGTAACCCCATGGGACTAGTTAGGGTTCATTATGTAGTATGGTTACTCAGTTAATGGTTATTGCATAGTTGTTATCTTTTTAAAAAAAAATCCTTTTTTTCAATGGTTGTTGGTTGTTGTCCTGTGGAGTTTGCATGGCAGGGCATTACAAATTTGGTATCAAAGCCAAGGTTTACAAACTTTGGGTACTCTAGGTTAGTTGTACCCATTAGGTTAACCTTTGTGCTTAACTCTTGATCTCACATGTTCCCCTCTAATGATGTGCAAGAACATGCATCGAGGTAGAGGCCATGGTCATGGAAGAGGCTGAGGTGGTGGGTGCAGAGCCAACCACCAAAGTTCATCTTCTCCAAGCTCCCATGATTCAGAACATGAGGAATGTTAGAGTTCCCAAAACAATCCAAGAGGTGGAGGACAAAACCCAAAGCAACTGGGTCAGGAAGGAGGACAGTTGCGACACCTTCTTAAGGAGATTCTTGGCCATTTAGGCCCTAGGCCAGAGGAGGAGAAGCGAGTAGAGAGAGAAAGAGAGAGGTCACTGAGGCAGAAAGAATTAACAGTAGAGCAAGATGTCGTAGTGGCGAGTCACATGAGAGACCTGTTGAGAGCTCATCCTCCCACATTTGATGGTACTGGTGGAGGACTAGAGGCAGAAACATGGTTGATCGATCTGGACCGGTGCTTTTCTATGCACCCATATGGTAGCAATACTAAGGCTAGGTGTGCCATCATGCACCTCAGAGGCTTTGCATCCACTTGGTGGTGTCTAGAAGTGCAAAAATTGCACCTGGACATCAATGTTGTGACTTGGGAGCTATTTATGGAGAGATTCAGGGCCCGTTCTCTTTTAGATCACTGGAGACAGCATTGGGAAAATGAGTTCCATGAATTGAGGTAAATGGAAATGTCTATTGAGCAGTATGAGCACTGATTCTATGAGCTGAAACAATATGTATGAATTGGTAATGATGAGGCGATGCTAGTACAACATTTTTTCAGGGGCTTACATGCCTGAATTAGTGGTGGAGTATGGGTCTTCGAGCCGAAGATGATGGAGGTAGCTGTTGAAAAGGATCGTCTGGTAGAGGAAAACTTGGCCATGGCTTGGGGAGGTCACATAGGTGTGTAAATCGACAGTGCACCTATATTTGGTTTTGGTTCTCGAGGTGGAAAGCCTCAAGCTGCAAGATCTTTCAGGAGTCATCATGCACCCTCTAAGGGTGATTGGTAGTAGCAGTAGTCGTAGCCTAAGCACAAAAACTCTCAATCTCAGCAGGGTGGTAGGTCTTAGTTCAGAAGAGATTGGAGTTGGCATCGAACTTGGTAGGACCATTTTGAGTAGCCTACTCAAAGTTCTTAGTTAGCCCCCAATCAAGGCAGTTTTCAACAATCTAGTTCACCATCAGGTGGTAGAGGTTTTGGTCAAGGTACAAGTTGTTTCTCCTATGGTCAATAGGGACATATTGCTAGACAATTTCCGCAGAAGAAGACTACAGGTTTTAGTTAGAGGCTAGCCACTTCCGAGCCGATGGTGGGCGATGCAGGAAAATCACATCGAGTCTTTGCAACAGTTGACAATCGTCAAGCTGACCATTAGGGCACCATGGATGAGACACCAGGTGTGTTACAAGGCACTAGTATTTCTATTCTCTTTAATTCTAGTGCATTATATTCATTTATTTCTCCTTCAGTAGTAGAGCATTGTAGACTGGTGGCAGCAAGGCAAGGTGTTAAGTGGCAGGTCGAATTGGCCTCTGGGGAAAAGGTAGCAGTTGAATCAATTGTTCAAGGTTGTGGTTTGAAAATTGGGTCATTGGTGATACGGTGGACCTTCAAATCCTACCTCTTGGTTCCTATGATGTTGTTTTGGCTATGGATTGGTTGAATGCTCACCGAGCTATAATAGATTGCCGCCATAAGGTTATGTGATGTGTAGATGATTCAAGAAATGAGGTGGAGATCGTTGGCATGCAGAGACCCATCTCTTTACGAATGATCTCTACTATGCAATTGAAGAGGTGTTTTCATCAAAATTGTCAGTTGCTTTCTATTTTATTCAATGACTTATATTTGGGAGAGAGTCAAGAGGTGTCATTGGATGACTATCCTCTCCTTAAGGATTTCGTAGATGTTTTTTCGATTGAAACTCGAGGATGCCACCAAAGTGTGGCATCAACTTCATAATTGATCTTGTACCTAGAGTTGAGCCTATATCTCGGGCTCCATATCAGATGACAACTCAGGAACTTCAGGAGCTTCATTTGCACTTGGAGGAATTAATGGAAAAATGGTTCATACATCCTAGTGTTTCCCTATGGGGAGCACCAATGATATTCGTGAAGAAGGATGGTTCCCTTCATTTGTGCATTGACTACAGACAACTAAACAAAGTGACGGTGAAGAACTGGTACCCTTTTCCGAGAATTGACAACCTATTTGATTAGATAAAGGGGGCTCAGGTATTCTCAAATATTGATTGAAAAAAAATTTAAATCATATTCTTCTACCTAGATATGGGTTTTTCCCAATTTTTACAGGAAGGTTTTCGAATCCAATACCTAAGAGATTTCAAAATATCTCTATTTTTTTTCTATTGTTTTAAAAATAATCTTTTACAAGGTTCTCTAATTTCACTATAAATTTTTCTACAGAGGCAGTAAAATAATCATGACAAAACTTCATACATAGAAGTCGTCAACAAATTTTCTATAGAGAAGCTTTTAACAAAATTTTCTACATAAGCTTTTAACAAATTCACAGCAATTTCCAACAATCTTTCCAATTTTTAAAAACAACGCTTCTACAAAATAAGCATTTCCTCTTGTACAGACAATTTCTCAACTTTTACAAAATTAACAAAATTTCTACAGAATAAAATTTGTACAGGCAATCTTTTCAAAACAATAGAATAACTAAATAAATAGTAAAGGAACCTGTTTTCCTGAAGCTTGAAGAAATGAGGGTTGGAGCAAAGCTTCACCTTCAAAGTTCAATTTCCAAAGCCCTTTCCAAAATCTCCACTTCTCGAAAGATGCAAAATATGAGCCCAAAAATATATTCTTGAAAACCTCTTCTAATTTTTAACCAAAAATATATATATATATAATTCTCCAGCCAATTTCCTTTGTGAAGTGACTTCTTGCCTTTCATAGTTATGGCCAATATTCTCTCCGAGAATATTTTTTTAATAAGATTTTTGCATTCAATTTCCACTCACTCTCGTAACTATTCTAAATATCTTTTAACTAACTTTTAGTTATTTTCTTTTGATAATAATAAAGAATTTATGCTATTTAATTAATTTAAAAATTCAAAAATTAATATCATTTACTTTATGCAAATTTAAAATTCCAATTCACATAATAACATCTAAAATTCATATTTAAATTATTCCCTCAATCAAGAAAATTTAATCAATTAACTTAACTACAATTACTTGCAAATAATTATATCAACTAAATAACATTAATTAATCACCCATAAAATAAAGATTAATTAAATAACAACTATCCACAAATAAATAAATAATCAACAACAACCAATACTGAAACAAAGACAAGGTCAAGACCACAATACTGTAAGACTCACAACGAGGTGACGAACTTGGGACAGGGACACTTCCTTATCAAGTCCTTTGTTGTCATCATCCATTGGAAGAGGAGGCTTTGGTTTCTCATCTTGGTAGAGTCATTTTGATGTGTTATCCTCAATAGTGATTTCTTTATTCAAATCTCCCCATTTTTTGAAGGTGGTAGATTCCATCTTGATTGTTTTACCTCCTTTTTAGTAGGTTGAGGCTTCCCATAGGATTTAGGAGAAAGATGAAGCTCTCCAACTACAAAATAATCCTTTCGGTTGTAGTCCCCACAACCATTATCTCTGATAACTTCTTTGACCTTAGGGATGTTCTGTAATATAGGTGTCTTTGATTCAAAGGTTGAATGTAAGGTAGATGGATCAATAAAAGAGGAGGGTATTGGTACTTCATAGTTCTTAGGAACTTGTGGGACCCTATAATACTTCTCTTCTAGATTCTTGTAATAGTAAAAAGGTTTTGGATCACCATGGATTATGATTTCCCTTTCTTCATAGGAAAACTTGATGCATTGATGGTAGGTCAAAGCTATGACTTGCATGGCATGGATCATGGACGACCAAGAAGTATATTGTATGGTAGGCTAAGTCAAGAACTTGGCAAGTGGTTTCTACAATTGCAGGTCCTACTTAGATAGGGATTTTGATCGTTCCTTAGTAACTTTGTTCATTATCATTGTAGACTCTAATGGTACTCCATTCAACACATCAATATTATCTCCCTTAACAAATTTATCAAGCTAAAGCACTCATCATGCAAAGATTCCTTAAGTAAATATTAAAAAAAATCCAATATTCTCCTCAAATTTATCATGCATTACTAAACTCATTCCCCATGTATATATTTGCATTTGCAAAATAATTTCAACATGTAATCCATATATACTAGTCCTTTCTTCTTGATCACTTAGTAGTTTAAAAATGAAATTTAGTAACTCAAAATTCTTGAAATCCATTTTTTCATAGAAATAGACAATCCTCCTCTTTTGAATAAATGAAAAACCTTATAAGTCAAAGACAAATGACTTGAATCAATAGATATAGTGGTAGAAACAAACATACACAATGCTTTGGAAAATAATCAAAACAATCTATCTCTTGTCATTCCCATCACCTCCATCGATTGGTTCATGAATTTGGGTCTCTTTGACTTGATGTTATCATTTGTAATGAACAATTAAAGTATAGCTTACTCATCATATTCTTTATTACATCACTAATTTCTCTTATTTTAATGTAGAATCAAAAAACAATAAGAAAAAATATTTCAAACAGATTATCTCCTTACTACAAATATAAGTTGATTTCTTGATTTTTTCCTTCTCTTATTGTGCAATGTTAAAAAAGTTAGATTCAATGTATGGGGCTATGCCAATATTGCACTTTGGTAAAATAACATAAGTATCCTTTACACTTTCAACATCTATTTATCTAATTAAGAAAATATTTCAAAAAAAAAAAACATGAAAATTCATTATAATAAATTGCAGCAATAATTCTCTATGGATTCAAGACTCAACAACACCCTAGGCTAACTCAAGTTATGTTTCTTCTTGTTTCACAAGAACTTAACTCTTCTAAGTTGTAAATTCTTATCTTCTAAACCTCGTGTGTCTTTGATTTATTAATTTCCCTCAACACAAATAGAACTACACAAATCATCAATTTCTCACAAGAACTTTGCTCTTCTTTGTAAATGCATATCTTCTAAGCTGTGTGTCTTTGATGTAGTCATTTCTCTCAACACAAATAGAACTACAATAATCTTCAATATCCCACAATACTTCCCAATAACTCTAATACCAATTGAAGAAATATAGAACACAAATCAAAGTTAAATTATGATCTACATATCATCTACACAATGTATAATGGAGGATATATAAAACTTAAAACATCTCCATTACATTTTGATAATACAATTTTGTAAATTTATATATTCAAATACTTATAAACAAGCAATTAATCACATAATCCATTATTCTTCAAAAAAATCTTAATTGGACTCTCTACATCTAAAAATAATTAATAAAGTAATTTTTTCTCCATATTCCTCCCTAAAAGAGACTAGTTGAACAAACTATTAAATTTAGTAAGTTAACAGTCCTAAAATACTTTAAAAAAAATCAATGATGAGTGGAATATTCTTTCAATGAAGATGATTTATATCAAGCACCTACTACGAATAGAAAATTCAAGCATTTATGCTAACTGACCAATGGCCAATAGAATAGAAGAATTTTAATGTCAACAATACCAAGATGGCCTATGGGACATTATTTATGAAGTATTGATATTTTTCTATTCAATTTTATAATAAAATATCCCCTTCTCAACCCTATCCTCACTAAATAAATCATGAAAAGATATTGCTAATAAATTACTTATGTACTTGACCTTAGATGTCTTTGTATGGAGTGAAATCTAGAATATAGTATATTTCTATTTCCACTGTCCCCACTATGCAAAAGACAAATACCCTCTCTTCCCAAGCCTATTTTGGCCTTTTCCAACTACCTATTTCACACCATAGATAATGCAAGTTAGTCTTCAATTAGGTGATAAGAATATTTGACTCCCACAAGATATTGGCCTCTAAATAGGCCTTTGCTAATGATTTGAGGTGGGGTTAAATTCCTCAAGGTAATATTGTTTTCTCCCTAAGTCCTTTTTCCATATAGCCTTGTGAAACTTACCTATAACAAAAGTATTTATTTATTTACCATTATTAGGGAAAGCATTCAAATGAATGTGGCACTTGTTCATCCACCTACAATTTTTTTTCATCCATGACTTATTTCTTTCATTGAAGAAATATTTAAAGACAATATTGGGCTAGTGATTCACTTCCATCTATTCAATTGTTTTAGATATCTTAAAATATGCACCATAGCAATGGATTCAATAGGAATTGCCACTATTTTAGCTAGAATAATCTCATAGGGGACCAATGCTTTTAACTTGAGTTTTCTTGTAATAATGTATTTTTGAATTCTCTCTATCTACATCCATTTGTTGTTAGAAATACTATTGGCCCAAATTTCACATCCATAAAGCACTACAAAAATTACTATTAAGAAAAATAGAGTTTGAATAGTTTTCCAATCTCATAACTATAACTTTTTACATCTATTTTGAAGAGAAAAAAGTGTTCTCCACCCTCCCAAAGTTATTTACCTTATACAAATTTCTCAATTAATCTTGTTGTTGAAATCAAGCCTAAGGTATTTATACTCTATTACTTCCTCTAGGATACTTCAAAATAAAATTTTAACTAGTTCTTTTTCTTTTTATTGAAGAAGATAGTGATCTTGGTATTGCTAGTGCTAACTTGCATACCCACATCTTTGTAAAAGTGCTCAAGGGAAAAAAATAATCTTGAAAACCTTGTGAAAACCTAGCAATCTAAATAATATCATCAATGTACAAGAGAATCTTGAAAACATATTTGTTGCAGCTTGATAAGGTTGGTTGTCATTGAGGTAAAAAAAATGTGTTGAAGATTGTATATGCTCTGAAGATAGTTGATGTGTAGAGATATCTAAATGGTGCAAGTCAGCTTTGTAGTGTATGGATAAATTTGTTGCATAAGTATGATGTGGAGGTGGGTACACATGTCTTAATGTGTTTTTAGTATGTCTACATTGATATCTTGTCAGTTTTGTGTACCACACTCAGAGAAAAGTTGCAAAAGTTTTGTCTAAGGAATTCATAGTATATTCTCTAAGTCAGAGACATAGTTTTTTTGTCTACATCCTTCTATAGAGAAAGATTTAGTCTTGTGGTTTTGAAGATAATTTAATAGAGATATGAAGGTGTTATATCCAATTTTTCATATTATTATACCTTTTGCAGTGAAAGTTAGAAGTGACGAAGTTCTGGTATGTGCTTTGGAAATGCAAAGTGGATATGAAGGTTTGTTGGAATGCTCTACATTCCTCCATATGTAAAGGTTTTTCCAAGTAGTTTTGAGGACATAATTAGTAATTTCAAATGCATGTTATATTGAAGTTTCAAGTGGTTTGGTTCTTTGCAAGTTCATATTTCAAGTGACAGAGTGTTACAGTTGGTTTTGGATGCCTAATATTGAACAAAACATTTGGAATACTAAGAGGGGGTATGAATTAGTATTCCAAAAAACCATAATAAAATCCACTTAAACATTATGATAATTCCGACTGAATCTACAAGAGAACATAAAAACAATTCAATGCAACCATACACATGAGCACCAATATTTTTACGTGGAAAACCCAAAATGGGAAAAACCACTGTGAGGGTTAATTCACAATATATTATATCCAGATGCAAAATATTATGGGGCTGCTCACTGCTAGGACTCACTATCCTTAAAAAGGCCCACTTTCTGAGTACAAAAGATGGCTAATTGCCAAGATACAATGATAGTGGCTCACTGCCAAAAGATTGAACTGATAGGATACACCTTCAATGTGCAGGGTTCAATTCCACTGAAGCTCAAAATAAGAAGTATTGCCTCACATAGCTGTCACTCAACAAAATTGTACTGATCACAACTGATAAATCATTTAGGCTCTAATCTTCTCCTATGTTTGCATTCACTTCTCCTTCTCGCTCATACACACCTTACTCACTTCTATCTTTCATCTTATATGTATCTTGGCAAAATAAGCATTTCCTCTTGTACAGACAATTTCTCAACTTTTACAAAATTAACAAAATTTCTACAGAATAAAATTTGTACAGGCAATCTTTTCAAAACAATAGAATAACTAAATAAATAGTAAAGGAACCTGTTTTCCTGAAGCTTGAAGAAATGAGGGTTGGATCAAAGCTTCACCTTCAAAGTTCAATTTCCAAAGCCCTTTCTAAAATCTCCACTTCTAGAAAGATGCAAAATATGAGCCCAAAAATATATTCTTGAAAACCTCTTCTAATTTTTAACCAAAAATATATATATATATAATTCTCCAGCCAATTTCCTTCGTGAAGTGACTTCTTGCCTTTCATAGTTATGGCCAATATTCTCTCTGAGAATATTTTTTTAATAAGATTTTTGCATTCAATTTCCACTCACTCTCGTAACTATTCTAAATATCTTTTAACTAACTTTTAGTTATTTTCTTTTGATAATAATAAAGAATTTATGCTATTTAATTAATTTAAAATTTCAAAAATTAATATCATTTACTTTATGCAAATTTAAAATTCCAATTCACATAATAACATCTAAAATTCATATTTAAATTATTCCCTCAATCAAGAAAATTTAATCAATTAACTTAACTACAATTACTTGCAAATAATTATATCAACTAAATAACATTAATTAATCACCCATAAAATAAAGATTAATTAAATAACAACTATCCACAAATAAATAAATAATCAACAACAACCAATACTGAAACAAAGACAAGGTCAAGACCACGATACTGTAAGACTCACAACGAGGTGACGAACTTGGGACGGGGACACTTCCTTATCAAGTCCTTTGTTGTCATCATCCATTGGAAGAGGAGGCTTTGGTTTCTCATCTTGGTAGAGTCATTTTGATGTGTTATCCTCAATAGTGATTTCTTTATTCAAATCTCCCCATTTTTTGAAGGTGGTAGATTCCATCTTGATTGTTTTACCTCCTTTTTAGTAGGTTGAGGCTTCCCATAGGATTTAGGAGAAAGATGAAGCTCTCCAACTACAAAATAATCCTTTGGGTTGTAGTCCCCACAACCATTATCTCTGATAACTTCTTTGACCTTAGGGATGTTCTGTAATATAGGTGTCTTTGATTCAAAGGTTGAATGTAAGGTAGATGGATCAATAAAAGAGGAGGGTATTGGTACTTCATAGTTCTTAGGAACTTGTGGGACCCTATAATACTTCTCTTCTAGATTCTTGTAATAGTAAAAAGGTTTTGGATCACCATGGATTATGATTTCCCTTTCTTCATAGGAAAACTTGATGCATTGATGGTAGGTCAAAGCTATGACTTGCATGGCATGGATCCATGGACGACCAAGAAGTATATTGTATGGTAGGCTAAGGTCAAGAACTTGGCAAGTGGTTTCTGCAATTGCAGGTCCTACTTAGATAGGGATTTTGATCGTTCCTTCGTAACTTTGTTCATTATCATTGTAGACTCTAATGGTAACTCCATTCAACACATCAATATTATCTCCCTTAACAAATTTATCAAACTAAAGCACTCATCATGCAAAGATTCCTTAAGTAAATATTAAAAAAAATCCAATATTCTCCTCAAATTTATCATGCATTACTAAACTCATTCCCCATGTATATATTTGCATTTGCAAAATAATTTCAACATGTAATCCATATATACTAGTCCTTTCTTCTTGATCACTTAGTAGTTTAAAAATGAAATTTAGTAACTCAAAATTCTTGAAATCCATTTTTTCATAGAAATAGACAATCCTCCTCTTTTGAATAAATGAAAAACCTTATAAGTCAAAGACAAATGACTTGAATCAATAGATATAGTGGTAGAAACAAACATACACAATGCTTTGGAAAATAATCAAAACAATCTATCTCTTGTCATTCCCATCACCTCCATCGATTGGTTCATGAATTTGGGTCTCTTTGACTTGATGTTATCATTTGTAATGAACAATTAAAGTATAGCTTACTCATCATATTCTTTATTACATCACTAATTTCTCTTATTTTAATGTAGAATCAAAAAACAATAAGAAAAAATATTTCAAACAGATTATCTCCTTACTACAAATATAAGTTGATTTCTTGATTTTTTCCTTCTCTTATTGTGCAATGTTAAAAAAGTTAGATTCAATGTATGGGGCTATGCCAATATTGCACTTTGGTAAAATAACATAAGTATCCTTTACACTTTCAACATCTATTTATCTAATTAAGAAAATATTTCAAAAAAAAAAAACATGAAAATTCATTATAATAAATTGCAGCAATAATTCTCTATGGATTCAAGACTCAACAACACCCTAGGCTAACTCAAGTTATGTTTCTTCTTGTTTCACAAGAACTTAACTCTTCTAAGTTGTAAATTCTTATCTTCTAAACCTCGTGTGTCTTTGATTTATTAATTTCCCTCAACACAAATAGAACTACACAAATCATCAATTTCTCACAAGAACTTTGCTCTTCTTTGTAAATGCATATCTTCTAAGCTGTGTGTCTTTGATGTAGTCATTTCTCTCAACACAAATAGAACTACAATAATCTTCAATATCCCACAATACTTCCCAATAACTCTAATACCAATTGAAGAAATATAGAACACAAATCAAAGTTAAATTATGATCTACATATCATCTACACAATGTATAATGGAGGATATATAAAACTTAAAACATCTCCATTACATTTTGATAATACAATTTTGTAAATTTATATATTCAAATACTTATAAACAAGCAATTAATCACATAATCCATTATTCTTCAAAAAAATCTTAATTGGACTCTCTACATCTAAAAATAATTAATAAAGTAATTTTTTCTCCATATTCCTCCCTAAAAGAGACTAGTTGAACAAACTATTAAATTTAGTAAGTTAACAGTCCTAAAATACTTTAAAAAAAATCAATGATGAGTGGAATATTCTTTCAATGAAGATGATTTATATCAAGCACCTACTACGAATAGAAAATTCAAGCATTTATGCTAACTGACCAATGGCCAATAGAATAGAAGAATTTTAATGTCAACAATACCAAGATGGCCTATGGGACATTATTTATGAAGTATTGATATTTTTCTATTCAATTTTATAATAAAATATCCCCTTCTCAACCCTATCCTCACTAAATAAATCATGAAAAGATATTGCTAATAAATTACTTATGTACTTGACCTTAGATGTCTTTGTATGGAGTGAAATCTAGAATATAGTATATTTCTATTTCCACTGTCCCCACTATGCAAAAGACAAATACCCTCTCTTCCCAAGCCTATTTTGGCCTTTTCCAACTACCTATTTCACACCATAGATAATGCAAGTTAGTCTTCAATTAGGTGATAAGAATATTTGACTCCCACAAGATATTGGCCTCTAAATAGGCCTTTGCTAATGATTTGAGGTGGGGTTAAATTCCTCAAGGTAATATTGTTTTCTCCCTAAGTCCTTTTTCCATATAGCCTTGTGAAACTTACCTATAACAAAAGTATTTATTTATTTACCATTATTAGGGAAAGCATTCAAATGAATGTGGCACTTGTTCATCCACCTACAATTTTTTTTCATCCATGACTTATTTCTTTCATTGAAGAAATATTTAAAGACAATATTGGGCTAGTGATTCACTTCCATCTATTCAATTGTTTTAGATATCTTAAAATATGCACCATAGCAATGGATTCAATAGGAATTGCCACTATTTTAGCTAGAATAATCTCATAGGGGACCAATGCTTTTAACTTGAGTTTTCTTGTAATAATGTATTTTTGAATTCTCTCTATCTACATCCATTTGTTGTTAGAAATACTATTGGCCCAAATTTCACATCCATAAAGCACTACAAAAATTACTATTAAGAAAAATAGAGTTTGAATAGTTTTCCAATCTCATAACTATAACTTTTTACATCTATTTTGAAGAGAAAAAAGTGTTCTCCACCCTCCCAAAGTTATTTACCTTATACAAATTTCTCAATTAATCTTGTTGTTGAAATCAAGCCTAAGGTATTTATACTCTATTACTTCCTCTAGGATACTTCAAAATAAAATTTTAACTAGTTCTTTTTCTTTTTATTGAAGAAGATAGTGATCTTGGTATTGCTAGTGCTAACTTGCATACCCACATCTTTGTAAAAGTGCTCAAGGGAAAAAAATAATCTTGAAAACCTTGTGAAAACCTAGCAATCTAAATAATATCATCAATGTACAAGAGAATCTTGAAAACATATTTGTTGCAGCTTGATAAGGTTGGTTGTCATTGAGGTAAAAAAAATGTGTTGAAGATTGTATATGCTCTGAAGATAGTTGATGTGTAGAGATATCTAAATGGTGCAAGTCAGCTTTGTAGTGTATGGATAAATTTGTTGCATAAGTATGATGTGGAGGTGGGTACACATGTCTTAATGTGTTTTTAGTATGTCTACATTGATATCTTGTCAGTTTTGTGTACCACACTCAGAGAAAAGTTGCAAAAGTTTTGTCTAAGGAATTCATAGTATATTCTCTAAGTCAGAGACATAGTTTTTTTGTCTACATCCTTCTATAGAGAAAGATTTAGTCTTGTGGTTTTGAAGATAATTTAATAGAGATATGAAGGTGTTATATCCAATTTTTCATATTATTATACCTTTTGCAGTGAAAGTTAGAAGTGACGAAGTTCTGGTATGTGCTTTGGAAATGCAAAGTGGATATGAAGGTTTGTTGGAATGCTCTACATTCCTCCATATGTAAAGGTTTTTCCAAGTAGTTTTGAGGACATAATTAGTAATTTCAAATGCATGTTATATTGAAGTTTCAAGTGGTTTGGTTCTTTGCAAGTTCATATTTCAAGTGACAGAGTGTTACAGTTGGTTTTGGATGCCTAATATTGAACAAAACATTTGGAATACTAAGAGGGGGTATGAATTAGTATTCCAAAAAACCATAATAAAATCCACTTAAACATTATGATAATTCTGACTGAATCTACAAGAGAACATAAAAACAATTCAATGCAACCATACACATGAGCACCAATATTTTTACGTGGAAAACCCAAAATGGGAAAAACCACTGTGAGGGTTAATTCACAATATATTATATCCAGATGCAAAATATTATGGGGCTGCTCACTGCTAGGACTCACTATCCTTAAAAAGGCTCACTTTCTGAGTACAAAAGATGGCTAATTGCCAAGATACAATGATAGTGGCTCACTGCCAAAAGATTGAACTGATAGGATACACCTTCAATGTGCAGGGTTCAATTCCACTAAAGCTAAAAATAAGAAGTATTGCCTCACATAGCAGTCACTCAACAAAATTGTACTGATCACAACTGATAAATCATTTAGGCTCTAATCTTCTCCTATGTTTGCATTCACTTCTCCTTCTCGCTCATACACACCTTACTCACTTCTATCTTTCATCCTATATGTATATACAAGTATATCTTATCCATCAATTAGGTCGACCTAATTACATGAACACAAAATAATCAAAACCTTCTTCATAGGAACCATATAAGATTTAAACATTTTATCCACATAGTGCATTATACCAAGTCAGCTATCATCCATAAAACATAACTAGTCTTCATAATATATTTCATTTGTTGAGTCGACCAAGACTAGAACAAAATTATCCAAACCAAAAAAAAATACTCAAAGAAAACACCTTCTAGATGTGAGAATACATTAATTTCCCATCATAATACCAACAAAGAGACTATCAACAAAATCACAGCATAAAATTTTCACCTTAGTAGAATGCAGAGTCTCAAACACAGTATGCCAAACACAAAGAAATAGTAAGATAAAAAGTTAAACTCTATCAGAGATAACTTTATGCTCATAAGAAAAGAAGTCTCAAGATCAAGGATATAGTTCTCTGAATGAGTTAAGAAAACATGGTTAATAGATTAGATTCATATAAGATCTTATAGTGAATTTTAGACTCAAATTCCAACACACTGATCCATCACAAAAGAGTATTACCAATAGAGAAAAACTTCTGGTAAACCAAGCAAACTTCCCATATAGTTATCACCATGTTCACATCAATGACAACATAGGAACAACCAACACAACCATCCATACTTCATGCTCATGGTGCAAAGCTTCCAACAATATCCCCCTTTGGCATTGACAGAAACATGCATGATAAAAACATTTTCCAGTATACCACAACTAAATACTCTGACTACTCCCCCTATCAAAACTATTATTCACAAAAAAAAATTCCCTCTGTCTCTCTATCTCTTTATCTTTTTATCTCTCCCCCTTTGACATCAATGAAAAAGGAAGGGGTCTGGTATATATTATGCATCAAAATGTAACCAAAACAATATGAACATAACCTTGAATTAACCTAAAGAAGAACCTATGAGACTCTCCAGGATAGCCTTCCACGATGCTTTACCTTCTTCCCATGAAACTTTTGCACTGACAAGAGTCTTGTAAAATATCTCAAGTTTATTATAGGACTTTACACCATCTATTAAAGTATTGGGACTGATATTAATCTCTAACAATTCACCAATATAGCCAAGAGCACTAGAAAAAAAAAGTATGTCTGAGTTTAATCATGTCTCTATGTGCCACAAATTTCTTAATAACACATGTCCTTCGATCTTGTAGAGAGAAGATTTTTTCCTCAAGATGCACAATGTAGGACCACCTCTAATTATCTTTATCTTCTACTAGCCTATATGTATCTTCCTGAGTGCTCAACTGGGACTCACTCGTCCTTATCTCATTTCTCATATCCAGTGTACTGCCAGACCAATCTAGGAAAAAAGAAAGTAGTTCTTGTGCCTCTTTTTCACAACCTTGTACACTCTCCAATTCCTTCATTACATGATTGTGTGCATTCACACATTTTCCTTTGATATCTTCCAAATTTCCTTCATTAGACCTTATTCTAGCAGACATTTCAAGTCTAGAGATTTAGACCTTCAAAGAATTAATCATGCTACGAAGATTCTCCACAACACAAATAGATGAATCAAAATTAACATCGGGAATAACCTTTGGAAATTCTTCCAAAGCTCTCTAAATATTTATTCTTTCATGCTCATGTTCAAGCTCGCTTTCTTCTACACCTTCTTGCTTAACAACACTCTTCCTTTTCTTCCCTGTTTTGGTCATGTTATCGAAGGTACCATCTACATTGAGATCCTTAGGTATTTCCAAAATAATTTTAGCATATTTATCAACTTCATCCTCTGACACTTCATAATCCAATTCAGATATCCAAACTAGCCTTGATTCAACTGCTTCCATGTGACATAAATCTATAAACACAAGAAAATTTATGCTTCCAGCGTATCTTTCCACAACACTTACTAGAATCCTAAACCTTTTGTTCATCTTCATCTAAAATGTTATAAATAATGTATCAAGGGAAGAATCTTGCACATCCAAACTACCAAGATTTATCATTAAGTTCATTATTTGATAGGCAATAGGCTTTGAATTTGACCATTCTATCCTTCCTATTACCAGTAGTTCTCTCAAAAAGTAAGAGTAAATAAACAACCAAATTTCCATACCGAAATGTATTCTTCTTACTCTTCTTGATCTCCTTTAAATTCTTCAAAAGATGTATACAAAGTAATTCACACAAGTCATATTCCATACCTCTTGTTACCATATCAACAATAGTATGCATCGTAGCAGTAGAAACTATAAGATCATTGTTAGGGATACAAACTTTGTGACCGATGACCATAGCATCATACCATATTACCGGATCAACAATCAAACTCAAATCAATCTCTTTCCCTTTAGAACTCGCACTTGTAACCTCAATTATCTCTTTTTCATCCATAGCCTTCAGTTTGGGAACTGATCCGAAGCAACACAAACTAGTCACAACTCTAATAGCTTCTTTGGAAATCAAATGTGCCTCATCTATCCACAGAAATTCATCATGAATTCTGCTCAACACTATTCGAATATACTTCTTCTTGAATTCAAACAAGGGAACTTTCCTCCAAATATCCAACCTTTTCTTAACTAACATTCTGCAAGCATCATGGCTCTCTTTCAATTCACTTCCCAAAGCACGTTCAACTAAACTGACAACTTCTCTTCAATCTTACTGTAAACACATGCATAAATATCTTCTATAGTAAACACTCTTGGAGGGATGCAAGGGAATGCACCAATAGACTCTTCTCACACATTCCTCAAATATCTCTTCAACCTAGCGTTATCTGCACAATTCACAACCTTTGGATCATCCATAGCAATAAAAGTAAAAGATTGTGCAAATAGGAATACCTCTAATAATGCCAACCAGAAATGTATAGATATCTTGCTTTCAAAGCTCGCTTCGAATACATCTATTATCTTCTTCAAATTCTGAAACTCTGAATTTCCTTCTAAACTTCCTTTGCATGCTTCTCTGAAAATACATAAGCCTTTAAAATTATCTGAATTTATTCCTTTCATTCTAAATGATTTTGCAACAAATGCTTCAACTTGCAGGTAGAGTGCCTCAAAAATTGTGTATGCCTCCATTCTTTCAAATTTTATAGACTTCATCCTTCACACATGTGATTGAGAAAATACATTAACCTTGTTACCACATTAAGTATACTTCTATCATGATATGACACAAGTATCGATGAGGGGGTTTATTAGATTTTTTTATGATCACTCCCCCTTAGCCACTACTTTTATTTAGAGATCGATGGGGGTATCTACACCAGAGGTTGGCCTAGATAAAACTGATGATTACTTCCTCCAAATCCTTTTTACTTCCTTTCTTGCGTCTTCTAGATCAAAGGTTTGAACATTCTTTTTCACCGGATAGATATTTTTCTTCTTTTGTTGTTACTACTAGGGTGTTCCGGATTGTTGTACTTACAACAAACAACATTCTTCTTTCCATTTTCCCTTTTATCCAACAAACTAACTTTATATATATTCTTCTTTCTCTTAGAACATTTGTCGAGAAACGATAGACAATCATTCGCTTTTCTTTTGTAGTCCTTTTCCTTATGACCAAATTTCTTGTAGTAATAACAAATACCATTAATGGATAAATACCTTTTAGCATCATATCGTTTGATAAGAGTTTTTCTGGAGTTGCTTCTTCACTCCTTGATTTGTCTATTTTTGTACTGCATCTTCTTTCCAGTGGATTGCTTTGCTTTAGAACTCTGGCCTTCCTCAAACCCTAAACCAC
>VDFB02000680.1:0-23707 GCA_007258455.2 Sequoia sempervirens | reverse complement strand
TGTATTTTCCCCTATACATCGGCTCGTGCATCACAAGTGATCAACTCAACCTATTATCTAAGTTCTTCTCTCCCGCTCCACATATCTACTCATCATAACCCCGAGTTTTTGCATTCCTTTCACATCCAAGGAAACCCCGCTATGCTTCCATGTGTCGTAGTTGCGGGATACTTTTGATCATTCTTTCTTCATTCCTTATTGAGCTCCGCTCGAGTGCCATGAAACCCTCATTCCCAAAAAGGTTTGGCAGGCCCTACAGTTGTTATCTGCGGTGTACTCTTGCTACGTGTCTGCTATTCGCAAATCTTTCAGTGTAGAGATGAAGTAACAACCGCGGGCAGTGAAATGCTGCCACACGTCTCTTTTGCGCTTGACTGGTGATCATTCCCTCCATTATTGATGAAGTGCTCTGACCATTTGACACGTGTAGTCTTAACGCAAGTATTCAACGGAAGAAGAGAGGTTCATATGGGCAGCGAAAGGCTGCCACGTGCCTAGCCAGCGGATCTCGTATTCGGTGATAGACCAGACGAGCCTAATGATGCTATTGGCCACTACGTGTCATAATCATTTGCACGAGATGGTGACACTTGTCTGATTAAGCCTTTTCAGGACCACTGCCATCATTTGGAGAGGATGCACCTATGCCTGGAGTGACCGGATGCTTGGTTCTAGATTGATTATGTTGTAACAGCTTAAGGAATATTTTGATTTTGTATCATTTTCAGGGGATTGCGAAATATTTTTTGTTTCTGTTGTCACAAATCAGTTGGTAACCATTCCATTCCTGCCACCCATTCCTCTCACCATGTTGTCAGCCGCCAACATAAATTACATGGCATGGGACGCCGAAAGTCCCCTAGCAACCCTAGTAGCACCCACTGTCTGGACCGCTATCCTGGTTTCAGCCATGAAAGCTATACCCAAGTTTACCAGAGATGGCTCAAGAACACTAGCAAAACATTTGCTGAATGTGGTGGACGTGTGTCTGGTACACGGGATTACAGTGCAGAATGTAGCTCTGAGGCTTCTTACCGCGTCTTTTAAAGGCAAGGCGCTGGATTGGTACTGAACACTGTCACCTAGTACTATTTGCACTTGGGATGAGCTCAGAGATCTATTCTATGAGAGGTTCTCAAATGACGAAGATTGTTCTTCACTGTATTATCAACTATCTATCATAAAATGAGTCCCCCAAGAGGCTCTGACGGACTTTAATGCCCGATTTCACACAAATTGGCAAAGGATTCCTGTTACTATACGCTCAACTCCTGAGTTGGCATTCATATTTTATCTAAAGTCCATCAATTCCAACATTTCCATGATGATCAAGTCTTTGGGAGGAGCTAGTCTACCAGATGCTTACGGTGTCATTGTCAAAGCCGAGAATCATTTAATAGACTGTAGAAAATTTCCTCCTCGACCTATTATGCCGATATTTCCTAAAATATTGATCCCTGCGCAAGAAGTTGTGTCAACTAGCGCGCCCACAACTGCCCAGTCGATGTACACATATGCGACAGCCCCACAAAATGTAACCTCTACATCAAGTTCTTCCAAAGATGAAATGAGCGACCTCAAAGAGATGTTGCAGACCATGGAAAATTATATAACCACTCTTAAGTGGAACCAATCGACACCTATGAAGCC
Source organism: Sequoia sempervirens (assembly GCA_007258455.2). Lineage (NCBI taxonomy): Eukaryota > Viridiplantae > Streptophyta > Pinopsida > Cupressales > Cupressaceae > Sequoia > Sequoia sempervirens. Next base: position 22,057 of record VDFB02000680.1, on the reverse strand, counting down.
TACATATCAAAACTATCAAGAGGGGGACAGTCCTCATATCAGCAGAATCAGTACTAGGGCATGCCTCACACTAATCCACCAACTCCGACTGCAAACCAAATGGTGCTAGTTCCTACTCTACTGACGAGCGCTTCACCAAGCTCGAATAGGGAATTAACCGTAGGGCAGAACAACCTTATTGATGATATGAATCTATGGTGCTTCCCTTGCAGCAATGCGCATATGCCCTGGAACTGTCCATGTGACAACTTGCAACAAAAGGTGACGGAGCAACGCAACCAAGGTGCGATAACATATCACAGAGGTTATATATATGCCTCACCACAAATGGAGAGTGTGGTTCTTACCGCGCAAATGCAAGGAATGTCTTTAGAACAAGAATCTGATATTGCTCCTGATCACGTGCTTTTTTCCTGGATGGAGGAAGAAGAAACAGTGTTTGCTAATGATGTGTTCATATCCAAAACACCGCAAGTGCAATTTGATTATAACACACAATCAAAGAGGAGATTTACCAGCAAGTCAATTGTTCCGCATCTAGCCAACCCGCAACTCAAAGATTCTTTCGATCAGATTCTTGGCACTTCTACCGCCCTGCTACCATCCCAACCATGGAAGAAAATTATTATACCAAGAGCCAAGTAGTAGAAACCTCCATGTTTGTCACTTTTTAATTATGTGGTCAAAAAATTGAAGAAGTCATCCGCTAATGTATCTCTATGGGACATTCTAGCTATCCTAGAGCAAAAGACGCTATTACAGAAGGTGCTTCAAGAAGAGGTCAATACAGTGCCAATAGAGTAGTTTGCCAATGCAAAGGTGGTTAATCAAATACCGTTGGCTAAAGTTTTTACAAAAAATACAAAGGAATCTCCTGTTGAGGTTAGAGATAAGTTAAAACCCCAACCCTTCTTCTTGACTCTCATTATAGGAAATAAGTTATTGCACAGTGCTATGATTGATTTTGGCGCTAGTACCACGGTTATGCCTAAATGGATAGCTGAAGCTTTAGGACTCAGCTATGAACCTATGAAAAGGGGGTTAATGTAGTTTGATGGGAACAAAGTTGAAACCGTAGGTGTCATCGAAGAACTTCCTTTAACTCTATTTGCTTGCCCTAGTATCATTGTGCTGCAAGACACTATGATCATAGATGTTCCTCCTATGTTTGGTCTCTGTCTATCCCAAGAATTTACTTCAAAGGTGGGAGGATACCTATCCTTGGATTGGTCACATCTGATACTCAGAAGCAAGCATGGCACAAAAATGAAGATAGAGTCGGAGGCTTTGCATTCTTAACATGTAGCTGACGAAGCCCTGATCAATTTTGAAGTTGCGCATACCTCTATCACCAAGCAAGAAATTTATTGCGTTGAATTACTAGAGGAAAAAAAGGTGAGCAGAGACTGGAATGACAAAGAAGATGCTCTATTGAGTGAACACATGGACAATGATCCTTTCGACAATTATCATGCTATAGGATTGGGCACCTATGTAATTTATGATGAAGACCAAGTATTCCCAAAGGTTTCCAAACAATCTAAAGGTAGCCAAGTAAGCAAGCTATGGACATTATATTTTGATGGAGCAAGAAGCAAAGTGGGTGCTAGAGTGGGGATATGTCTAATATCTCCACAAGATGAAAATTGCTAAGGTATTTCCATTTTCATTTCGCTTGCTCAAACAATGAGGCTAAATATGAAGGATTAGTTCAAGGTTTAAGCCTTGCAAAACGAATGGTTATTAAGAAATTAATGGTGTTAAAAGATTCTGAATTGATAGTCAACCAAGTTTGAGGAGTTTTTGTGGCAAGGAATGTCTGCATGAGATCCTATCAGCACCGAGTCTAGGACCTAGTTGATGGTTTTGAAGCTTTCAACATCCAGACTATTCCCCGAGGACAAAATAGCGATGCAGATCGCATGGCCATGATTGGTGCTCAGTTTGATCTTGCCTCTGACCTTATACATAACGAACATTCAGTATGAGTACTAGTTCGACCAGCGATCCCCGACAATGATCTGAGTTGGAAATTTTTTGAAAGTGATGAACACATCACCTCATTCATCCAGCAGTTGGGGGAATTTTCTAATCAGCTTCAACTAAAGATTGTTGAAGCTTATGAAGGACAAATTATGCAACTCAAATCTAACAAGTTTCCGAAAGGATTAGTTACTCTCAAAAAATATTTTGATTGTGATGATGTCTGAAATGATAAACGAAAGTCCGTAGAAGACACAAGTGATTATGTGAACCTTCGAGTCGCAAATGGGAGGAATCTTCGAGTCGGGAAAAATGTCTCACACCATGATAAAGAAAGACTCATCATTTTTTGCAAAAAATATGGAGTAGTGGCCTGATCCTATGACGATCTGGAGGGGCATGATCCTGATATCATTCAGCACATGATCGAGCTAACAGAAGGTGCAAAACCAGTCCAACAAAAACAAAGGCTAGTTAACCCTAAAATTGAAGCGCTAGTGGCGTAAGAGTTGACTAAGTTTATTGAGTCGCACATTGTCTTCCCAATCAAGCATAGTACTTGGGTATCCAATATGGTCTCGGTCCGAAAGAAGAATGGAGATATTTGTTTGTGTGTGGACTTCCGAGACTTAAATAGAGCATCCCTGAAGGATCATTATCCATTGCCTTCAATGGAGTCAATCCTACAAACGGTTGCAAGATTGGAAATATTTTCTCTGCTAGATGGTTTCTCCAGCTACAATCAGATCCAAGTTAAGGAAGAGGATCAACACAAGACTACATTCACCACAAAGTGAGGAACATTTTCATATGCTAAAACTTCTTTTGGTTTATCCAATGCAAGGGTAACATTCCAGCAGGCGATGAACATTGCATTCAACGAACTAATCAATAAGTTTATTATAATTTACTTAGATGATCTTACTGTGTTTTCTAAATCTAAGGATGATCATTTTGACCACTTATAAATAGTTTTTCAAAAGTTCCAAGAGTTCTGGGTTTCCCTAAATCCGAAAAAATGCATATTCAGAGTACCGCAAGGCAAGCTATTAGGACATGTGGTGTCTAAGGAAGGAATTTCAATTGACCCCGAATGGGTAAAAGCTATCAAGTAACTTCCCCTTCTGGTGAATAAGAAGGGTGTTCAGTCCTTCCTGGGCAAGGTAAATTTTGTTAGCAAGTTTATTTCTAACTTTGCTGGAATAATTAGGCCGATCACCCTGATGCTTAAGAAGGATCAAGCATTCAAGTAGACGATCGAAGCTTGAGAAGCCTTTGAAAAAGTTAAGGAAGCTATTTCCATAGCTCTAGTACTAGTTAATCCAGATCTATCCAAGGATTTTATAATGTATGCATTTAGTAGCAAGTCTAGTATCGCTACTATCCTAATCCAAAAAGATGATAAAAGAAAGGGAGAACATCCAGTGGCGTTCTACTCTTGGACCCTAAAGGAATATGAGGCAAATTATAATTTGGTTGAAAGACAGGCCTTTGCAATAGTGAAGGGACTTAAAAATTTCCACCATCTAGTTTCTTGCAACAAGGTGTTTGTTTATGTCACACATTCCAGTGTGCGTGCATATATCATGGAAGGAGAAATCATAGAAAAAAGAGCTAATTGGATCACCAAGATCCTTGAATATGATATTGAGGTCAAACACACTAAAACCATCAGAGGAAGAGGACTGTGTGAATACATGACACAGGACGAGGAGATACCCACCACAGGGGAGCAATCGGGGCTTGTCCTTATAAATGAGCCAAAATCAGAGGGGTTCTGGCTAATTGATAGAATGAGGTTTATGCAAGTCAGAAAGTATCCGCTAGGTCTCTCATCCCAAAAGAGGAGATACTATTAGTTGCAAAATTGCAGATATACGCTAGTGGAGAGGGTCCTTTTCAAAAGAAATTTCAATGGTCTTCTCCTGCGATGTGTTACTTCAGAGCAAGCAAAGAGGATCATTGACACGTTCCACAACAACATTGCGGGAGGACACTTCTCTGCTAGGACCATCACCTTTATAGTCATGTGCACCGGTTACTATTGGCCTACACTTTTTAATGACTCCCACTTTTTGGTAAAATCTTGCAAAAAATGCCAATTCTTTACTAATAGAAGAAAAAATTATGCAATGCCTCTCAAACCTATAGTGGCAAATGAACCATTTGCACAATGGGGCCTGGACTTTATCAGGATGATTAATCCAGCTTCTAGTGCTAGAAACAAGTGGATTCTTACTAGCACAGATTACTTCACAAGGTGGATGAAGGCCGTTCCGCTTAAAAATGCAACAAAAATAGAGATTGTGGATTTCCTCGAAGAGTTGGTGACAAGGTTCGGTCCTCTAAAGACTATCATTTCTGATAATGCCAGAGCTTTCCTAGGAACAGAGGTATGTCGCTTTACATTAAGGAATGGTATATTCTTCAAGACATCATCAAATTATTACCCACAAGGAAACAGCCTAGCAGAGTCAACAAACAAGAACCTAGTTCGACTCCTTAAAAGAATCAGTTCAGAACACCAGAGGTAATGGCATAAAAACCTCTGAGTAGTGGTCTGGGCAAATTGGATAACTCCTAACCAAGTCCTTAAGACTTCACCTTATGAATTGGTATACGAGAAAGAGGCACTGTTACCTATATCTATGGAGATTCTGACACTCTAATTGTTGAAATCCCTTGAGATAGAACAAAATGGGGCCATGGAAGTTTGGCTTGCCGAAATGTTAGAAGTACAGGAAAAAAGGGAGAATTCCCTAATAGCCATGACAAACTGTCAACAAATGGTCAAGCGATGGTTTGACAAGAAGGCTTCCAACCAAGGCCTAAAGTGTGGAGGCTTAGTAGTGAAGTATGATAAAAGGGCTGCTAAGTCAGGTCAGCATGGTAAATTTGATAGCCTATGGGAAGTCCCCTTCAAAATCATTCAATGCAAGGAGCATAACGCTTTCAAATTAGAAAATATGGAACATGAACCCTTAGGAATCCCAGTCAATGGGATTCATCTTAAGTTGTTCCATTAAATGTCGAGTGCTATTTTTGTACATATGTGAATAATGTTTTATTTATTTTCCCTTTCTTTGGCTGGTCTTTTTCGAAATTGGATTGTGTTTCTGCGAAATTAACCCATTATTATGGAGGGTGGAATAGCAGGATTGCTTTACATAAAACACACCTATGTGCAAAGAAATAAACACATATGCTATAAAAGAGCCCATAAAACTGAAATGCAAAATGAAAGAAAGAGCCATGAATTTTTTATAAAGATATATGTCTATTTATATATATTATTTGGTTTTTACATTGCAAAATGGCTAGGAAAGCCATAATCCAAAAAGTATACAACTATTTGAGCTATTCTTTCATATATGCAAAATTTATAGCCTTTTTTAGGCTTATATACAAAATTGTAGGGCAGGTGGTCTATGTAACAACGAAAAATAAAGAAAACTAAGAGGAATTTTTAGGAGGAGAGAGGGTTTTTCATTCAAGGGCACGGGAGGTAGCAATTGACACATCAATGGCAGCATCTACCTCTTCCTCATTTGCAGGTTCTTCGGCAGGAGAAGCAACATCGTTTTGAACAACCGCCATTAGTAGGGGAAACACCAGGTTCCTGGAGTCGGTATACCAATCTATGTCATAGAACAGTATCACATTATAACTGTTGAATAAGAAGTGCAAGGCCTGTGTAGCCCTTTGCCGATGCTCGTTGTGTGTCTAAAGGTGGAATCCACTAAGAAACAACATCCATACAACTATCGCTTCTTCCTCGATATAGCAACGGAGGTCACTAGCTGACGGTAGACCTACCCCATATGCAGTGTGAGCAACAACTTCACCAAGGCCATTCAGGTACTTTCTGGGAAACATTTCCTTGACCAGCTTCAGGATGAGAGGCCTGGGGATGCCAATGTCTAACATAGACACTACGAAGTGGGAACATATATCAGTATTCACACGATACTTGTCCTTGTATTCTATGCAGTCCTTACCCAGAACCCATTTTATGGCTATCAAGACCAAGGAATGCTTATTCTTGGTCATTCTTTTTAGCCGCCTAGTAGAAAATTCCCCTAGGAATGTTGTCTGCAACTTATAAGAGGTGAGTCTAATAGGAGTATCCATGGTTCTAACACTATGCTTATACCTTCTAGCCAATACTGAAATTCACCTATCACCTAGCCTATGAGAAAACTTGCTTAAAACTGTGCTAACAACCTATCACTACTCAAATGCTAAGTATGATTTCCTCACTACTTACCAGCCTATTTATAGAAAAAATGATAGGACGCATGCTAATCTATTTTGAGAAAACGTGATGATAACTAGATGCTAACTTGAAAGGCATGTCTGCATTTGTTCACATTTCCAGACCAGTTGCATCTGCGGAGGTACAGTTCAATGCATGTAAGATTAATAGGGCCTGATTAATTAGCTTTACAAAGGTGGCGCTCATTGACAGTAAGCTGCACGACCGTAGGCTATTGTGTCATCTCACAGGCATTTCCCAGAGCCCAAGACAATATTCATATCTTTTTAGGCCGTGATCGTTTGCTTTGGCTAAATCATTCTGGCCAAGATATTAATTACCGGTACATACTAACGCAAGGTTAGAAAGAAAATTGTCGGCTCAAGTTTCAAGGGAATCACAGCATATCACATGGTTTCCAAATGCAATAATGAACTCTTGCCACCTCAAAATGGCAAGTAGTTCATTTTCCATGAATTGCGAAATTAACGGTACATGCCGAATTAAATGAAAAAGGCATGCTTTCCTCTACCACCTTGAGAAAATATAGCCAAATATTGCATGAAAAGGCTTAACAATTCAAATTATTTTCACAAACGCCAAAGCTAAAGGTGCAAAATATTTTTTTTAGCGTATCTAGAGCCGAAGAAAAATTGCAGAGTCCAGAACTCACAGAGGTCTTCATCTAAAGAGAAATGTCAGAGAGTTCATCTCAGCCAATACAAGAGGAAATTGGCCAAGAGTTGTTTACAACCATATAGTCATCTGAAGATGTGTATGTCTATGAAGATTTGGCATATGCTACATGTGGTATACCAAGCAGGCCGAAGAGGGCTTATATAATAGAGCTAACTAGGCTTGAAGATTGCAGAAACAAGAAAAGGGTTGAGGAGAAATGGGATAATATCTATGACCCACAGCTCATAAAGAACCCTAAATCCTTAAGGGAAGTAGCTTGCGCAAGGTTGACGGCACCAAAGGCGGACACTTCTACGGCAAGGAAGGTTTGGTACAGTGGTCTTCCACAATTAATGGTCCCGCTAGTGCACTACCGCCTAGAGATAGTTGATGTTGCCATCTAGTGTTATAACCCTAACACTCGGTACATCGAGGGCCGAAACTTAAGAGTTCACATCACCCCATAGGCCATTTGGCATATGCTATGCATCCCAGACCCAAGTAAAAGAAGAGAGAATATTGAGTCCTTTAACCCTGGCAAAGGAGAAAAAACATGGAGGGCGATGAAAACGAACTTAGATTTCTTGTTGGAGGAGATTGGTAAGAAAGGCATCCCAAGTGCTAAACTGCCAAGTATTCCATTGCTGCATGGTGCATTACACAAGGATTTGCAGGATGCCATGTCCATGCTATCTTTTGTATGCAGCCAAAACTCCAATGAGATGGTGGAAACTTTTCAACTGGGACCAACCTTCCAATTCCGCAAGTAGCACAATACCTTCTTGTATGATTTTGCTAAGTTCATGGTAGATGAAACGATACGGAAAATAAAGAATTACCTAAAGAAGGGAAAGTTTAGATTTCTTTCTTTCCTGGTTTACATGTTTCTACATCAAAGCCTTGATTTCTTTGCCCAATATTTTGAATTATCAATTTTTGATGAACGGGGTAAGAGGAAGCTAATGTCCACGTGGACGCCTTTTCTTTCCATGTTGTATGATTATTATGCATTTTTAGACTATTTCATAACTCCGATTTTGCATGATTTATGAGGAGAAGGTGACATAATCTGGCTCGATAGGGATCAAACTGGATATATGCAGAGTTTCACTCCCACCTGTGACTGGTTCTTAAGAATATATTTCATAATTCTCTGGATGCGGGGCTTCACTGGTCAACCTTTCCTTCTCCCAGCCTGCGTCACAAATAGGGTGCTCACGCTTGAAATGTATAGCAGGTGTGTATCATTGATTTTACCTTCTGCAACAACAAAAGTGTCAAGAAAAAAATATTCTTCACTTGTCCGAAGAATTTCAAGTCGGTGACTCTGTTAAAGAAACAATCAAACCAGTTATTGTAGGATAAACTAACTTATTTAGGGTTGGTTCTAGTAAATAATAAGTGGGATTATAACCCTTTCAATGACTTTCTAGAGCAGCACATGAAAGTTACACATGATTCCTGACCTTACTGGGAGAAGCGGCGTAACCTGTGGGCAGACAAGGATGAAAATTTTGTTGAATTGGCGCGTATTCCTATGCAAGATACTAGAGGGCCATGGCACAAGTTCTACTTTGTTGTGGTGGTGGCCAAAGATAATGTCCACATGGAATGTGCCATGTACAATAAGTTGAAGAAGGATGAGGAGTGGACTACTAAAAAAATTAGAAGCTTTCTGGAAGTATCGCCAAGAGACAGGGCAATTGGATGCCCTTTATGATAGTCTGAAGGATGATAAGGAATTTTAAAAATGTTGGAATGAGGGCCACCCTAGCTTGAGCTCTAGTATGAATAAGAGCAGGGACTCAGAGGACAAGTCCGAAGAGTAGGAAGAGGAAGCGGCGACATCTGCCTCCTTTGCACCAAAGGAGAAAGGCCCCAGACAACCTGCCTATGTGGCCATGAATGTGTGTTTTAATATATCAAGAGCCTCACATACACTCACTTGGGCCGCTAAGCTAGCCAGGGTATCACAACAACAAACAACAATAGCTGCCAAAGCTCAAAAGACCCCGCCTGCAAAACGGCAATGCACATAAAGCATTATCGGAGAAGGTTCGTAAGAACCCACCAGAAGAAAAGTGGTTGCATCTAGCCAAGAGCCTGAGGCTGAGGAAGAGTCACTGACGATTCTAGAGCTGCCATCGACCAGTCAATAGGTAAAATTTTCTCCTTCTTCCCTTGCTTCTCATTCCTTGGTATCAGCTCTTGCCTCAACGATGATCCCTACCACGAGTACTGGCCCTCTACCTTCCACTTTTAATCCAACATATTCGGGAGGTTTCACCCAATTTTCATAGACCACTCCACCCGACCTTACTCCTGCATGGACCCACTGATACATTTTGAACCATTTTTTGATGACAGCCCATCAGAATTTCGATGGTTGTTTGTCGCTATTTTTGCGTCAGAATTTTGATGACATTTGAAATGTCAAAATTCTAACCCGGCATCCGCTGTCGTCAAAAAATGGTTCAAAATGTATCAGTGACCCTTACACCCACTACTTCTGCTCAAGCTCTCCTTGCCTCACTTTCCAAAAATGTACCCTCTGTAGGTACGCCTTCTTCCGCTATTACTACGGATCCTCTTCCATCGCAACAGGCTAACATAGCAATGACAACTCCACCACCCCAGCCTATGAGTCCTTCATCTAATTCACCAATTCAGTCATTTCAAGTGACTAGCCCCACTTCTAGTCCTCAAACCAAGCTTTGGAACATGCCCCACTTCTCCCTGCAAACTGTCACTCTCCAGAAGAAACAAATGCCCGCGCCTATGAGGGTTACCTATCGCTATGCCCTGCCTTCTGGTGCTCCTTTTGTAGATGGACTAGTTTCGTCACCAGCCGAATTTATGGCATAAATTGATTATGGAAAGGAGGTATGTGCAAGTAGAATTTGAAAGCACAAGGCAAAAGATGACAGTGCTTCAGTTGAGCCACAAATACAAACTCTTTATGATGAGGCCTGATAGGAATTAAAGTTTGCAACCATGTACCCAAAAGTAACCAAGTCTCAGGGGGAGATGAACCTAGAAGATTATGAGATATATGCGGTAGGGCTCGACATGAAGGTGGATCGACTGTAGGATAAGGTTGAGATCATGGAGGAAACACAACAAGTGTTCACCTCTGACTTCCTTAAAACTGGCCACCAGTTAAAGAAGAAGGATGAGCAACTTAAAGCGGTAAGGGAAAGGGTTAGTTTTTTGGAGAATAAAGAGAAACCTCTAGAGACGGATGTTGTACACATGACAGAAAGGGCACTGGCAGTGGAAGATGAGAAGAACAAACTTCAGGGTGAACTTGCAAAGATTCAGGCTAATGACCCTACCATGGTAAAAGAGCTACAGTCTAAGAATCAGTAGATGGAGCAGAGTCTGCGACAGAAGAATGAAGAGGTGGAGCGACTTCGCCTTGAGTATAGTCAGGGAGTGGTGCAAATGAATGAATCTTTGGAGCACCAACATGCTCAATATGAGTAGAAAATACAAGAAAAAGAGGCTAAATTTAAGGGCCTAAAAGCTCAATTAGAAAGATCCAAGAGACAAAGTCTTCTCTAGACATGCACTTAGCAAATCACTCCAGAGCCGAGGAGAATTGGAATAAAGAAATGAGCAGCTCTGTGGAACAGCTAGCATCCGAGAAAAGAAAAGGGGTAGAATTGGCTGAGGCGATTAGCTCAAAGGATGCGAAGATTGCTTCTCTTAAAAGCTCTCTCCTATCTTCTTCTACATAGCCAGACATTATTCCATTGGTAAGGCAATTGTACATCTCTCACTGGGAAAAGATTAAAGCCTTTTGCCTAACACTGCAGCCTACCTCTGATTCATCACCAAGGCATCGAAGCTGAGACAGGAGGCTCATGATACGATTGAGTAGTTCCCACGGTTCATCTTGGAGAAGGTTCCAGAAGCAAAAGATCTACTCACCGAGCTATACTCGATCTTTGATGAAAATCTCACTAGAGCGGGAATTGAAGATCGGGATGTTGCTGCTCAAATGGAAAATAAGTTCATCCATTGCCACTCCACCTTCCAGCGCACTAAAGCAGCCGCAACTACTCTGAGCAAGACACTGGACAACATATGGGGGTGTTTCTCCAAGTTAAACAAGATGGGTTTGCCATCCCTGTTCCTTGAAAATGACTCTATTGCCATGACTGAGTAGATTGCAGAAAAGATAGAAGAGAAGGAAAATGATTTGGAGGCTTTCAAGAATTTCAGTCATCCTCCCATGGTGACCGACATTGAGGGAGTGATTCATCCACTTGCATAGCTACTATTTCATTGTGAAGCAGGGGCCAGTTTACCTAATGCACTGCGTCACAAAGAAATTATTGATCTAAGTGGAGCACAGGAGAATTTGTGTAACATAGTGAAGCCATCTAAGGATGAATGGTCACCTCTACAGGTGACTCTTTCCAATCTCTGACTTAGTTATCTAATGAAATGACACTTTGGACTGTAAACCAGAGAAATTTTGGGTTCTCCGTTCCTCAGGTGAAACACCCCTGATAGTCACCAAAAGCTATTAATAAATATTTAACTAGCTCCCTTCAGGTGTATTTTCCCCTATACATTGGCTCATGCATCACAAGTGATCAACTCGGCCTATTATCTAAGTTCTACTTTCCCACTTCATGTATCTACTCTTCACAACCCCGAGTTTCTACATTCCTTTCGCATCCGGGAAACCCCGCTATGCTTCCACATGTCATGGCTGCGGGATACTTTTGATCATTCTTTCTTGCTTCCTTATCAGACTCCGCTCGATTTCCATGAAGCCCTCATTCCCAAAAAGGTTTGGCGGTCCCTACAGTTGTTATTTGCGGTGTACTCTTGCTACGTGTCTGCTATTCACAAATCTTTCAGTGTAGAGATGAAGTAACAACCATGGGCAGCAAAATGCTTCCACATGTCTCTTTTGCACCTAGCTGACACTCGTTCCCTCCATTATTAATGAAGTGCTCTGCCCATTTGATACGTGTAGCCTTAATGCAAGTTTTCAGCGGTAGAAGAGAGAGGTTCATATGGGCAGCAAAAGGCTGCCACATGCCTAGCTAGTGGATCTCATATTCAAACAATAGACCAGACGAGCATAATGATGCTATTGGCCACTATGTGTCATAATCATTTGCACAAGACAGTGACACTTGTCTAATTAAGCCTTGCTAGGACCACCACCATCATTTGCAGAGGATGCACCTGTGCCTGGAGTGACTAGATGCTTGGTTCCAGATCGATTTTGTTGTAATGGCTTGAGGAATATTCTAATTTTGTATCATTGCCAGGGGATTGCGAAATCTATTATGCTGTTGCTCTTTGAAGCGGCGGGGGTTATTTTCCTGCTATATATACTTCTCTCTGTTATGAGAAAAGGATCCAGAATTTGGAGGAAACATTGGTTTCAGTTAAAGACACCAGGCCTTTATTGTTGTTTTATTTTATTGCAAAGACTCTCAAACTATGTCAATTGTTCAGCCTTTCTATTTTTTTTATGCTATTTGATCAAACTATAAATTGTGCTTTTTATTGTCTAGACATTTCATTTGAGAACTTCTATATATGTTGAATGCAACTTTGCTGACCTAGACCATGTCTAATGACTCTTCTTGGCAGTAGAAATATATGCAATATTATTTTTTGTCAATGAATGGATTATCTATGCCATAATCTTTAGTTTCTAATTTTCTGGAACACTACAAACACCATTCAGGTCCTTAGATCTATGATTTATCATGCCTATCATTAAGTCTTGGCGCATCGCCTTAGGTTAGACTTTATTATATCTGTTTCCTTTTCCCTTTTCAAACCCCCATTATAGAAGAAGTCGGCTTCTCTAAAAACCCGGAGGTCACTCAATTTAGCGCAAAAGGTCCCCCATAAACTGAGTTTCCCATAAGACATTGTTACCTCGTCAAATTTTGGTGTCAACAGTTACATTTAGCATTTTTTTATCACATTACTAACATGATACTTCTTTCTAAATTTTTTACTAGAAATCTAGGCCACCTTTCACTTCCCTACTTAAAGGGTAGTATTGGAGGTATATTGTTTCCCATCTTTATATGTACTTTCATAAGAATATCATTACTATATTTTTCACACAGTGACATGACATTCTCTTTATGGTATAACTTCAACTACCAATAGGTAGTACCATTTACTTTTTCTACAAATACTAGTGTTTTATGCTTATTTTGATTGCTTTACCAATGCTATAGTATTTGGATATTTTTATATCATGCTTATAAGTTGTCAATTTTGACACTCAAGGGAACATATACCGAAATGATGTCTACATTCATTTTTTATTCTTTTTGGATGTCTAAATAAATTTTCTTTCATGTTGGTTGTATTTGCTTTTATTTTACATGCACTCTAATGGTAGTTCACATGCAAGTCAAAGTAGGGATAAAATGTAATGGTAAAAATTGCATATTTTTTATTCTTGCCTTTCATTTTAGATTCATTTTGACCAATTTGAACCTAATGCAATTAGTATGAAAAAATGATGATTTTCACATGAAAGTTGACAAATAATTTTGTTTCCATCTATACTCACTTTGACTTGTTTGTCCCTAATGCAATAATTAGTATGGAAAAATGATGATTTTCATGTGGAAGTTGGCAAATAATTTGACCTTAAATTTTGTTTCCATCTATACTCATTCCTAAGGTCCAACCCTAATCTTCAGTTTGTCCATTTCATGTCCCAAATCATATTTGAAGTCATGAAAACGATGTAGATTACTTCTACACTTGTGGAAATAATCCCTTCAGTTCAATTTCAAATTCAAATTTTGGACTACTTACCTACCCTCAAATTGAGCATTATGAGTCAATGTGAAATGCAAAATGGCTAAATTACATGCTAGAGTATTGTATTTATGAAAAACTCCGATTTTATATAAGATATTTGGTAAATGCATAAATTAGACATCTTCTAACACACATCATAGGCCTAAAAGGCTAAAAATAATTATCTAATGATATCAACACCACATCAGTATTTTGGAGTGCATATGCCCCTACTTATCCTCAACCTCACTCAAAAGTTGTTAAAACATCTCTTACATGGTTGACACAAAGAAGTATTTATCACACAAAACCAAAAAGCATAGGAACCTATTTTTAAGCAGAAATGAACAAAATACTTAAAGACAAGTGAGAAGCAAAGTTTTAAAAAATAACAAAAATAGAATCTGCAAGGAAGGATTAATTTTCTTATTTCGTTCAGTCTCACACTTACAAAAATGATTCTGATAGAAAAACAGATTTTAGAAACTCTGATTCATTTGACTAATCCTTTTTTTTACAACCGTAACTAATTGCTTTAAAAGACTTAACAATATCATACTCTACATCAAATCTAAAACTAAATATATTTATATTAATCAAATTCCAACCATTTAGTATCCAACCATTTAGTTTCTACATAATCATCATTTAGCAACAGCAACATCCAAGCGAGAGAAATAAATAAACAAAAATAGCAAGGCTTCCACTCGGAAATCAGATGTCACAGTCCTAAATGTTGTTGCCAGTAATCTCATTTAGTGAAATTTCATTAAAACAATCCACTAATACAATTCACAGTTTAACGCAAATGCACAAGTTGAAATATAACAGAGAAAACACTATGAGAATGCGAACATTGACTGGCATGTTTTCTCTTTGTCCAGCATTCCTAACATTTTTATTTGATGTAAAATACTATCAAGGATGACAGGGCTGTAACAATCCCTCTTTAAAGGGCAACATGACATTTGATTCTACCATTCTAATATTTCTCATACCACCTAGTCCTTAAAGCCAGAACATCCTAGCGATTTGGACCATGTCTAGTCAACAAAAATAAAAATAAAAATAAAAATATAGATCCCTTATCTTTTCTCAGAGGATTATTTAGGGGCTCACTATTTGTCTGTTTTGCTCGACTGGAACAATTATGTACGTCTCTGTAAGAACAGAGCAAACTACTCTGAAATCTAAATACAAATGAGAAAAAATCCAATAAATATGGAGGCAAATAGTAATCGGATAAAGGAAAATTAGAAAGAAGTGGTATAAGTTTGTTTTTGGATTTGATTGTGTTGAAGCTTTTTTCATCAACGTTTTAGATCACACTCTGTGATCCATCATCAGATGGTAGAGATCAAGAACGGAAAATAATGGATCACAGAGTGTGATCCGAAAGATTGATGAAAAAAGCTTTAACACAATCAAATCCAGAAACAAACTTATACAACAATATAGATTGTGAAAAATTATTCTCATTAGAAAGAAGCGGTAAGACACACAGGCAATTTCACGGAATCAATTATGTACACAATATCCTTTAATTCTGATTCTGATCGAAACATGGAGACGGCATCTGCCTCTTCATGCAGGGAAAGTTATTGTGGATTCAAATGTTACACACACATAATGGTGATAGTTTCACCACGCTCAAATGGTCCTTACACCAATTACACACATTGTTAATAGTTTGAGAGAAGCTTCCTAGTACATACACTTGCATATAGTAGTCCAAACTTTGCACCAAGCCTCTTGTTTGAACGGAAAGCTCATGTCTTCTTCTTGTTGAGTTTTCTTTGTTCCTATTGAATCCTTTGAACTGTGACTCCTCTGCAGAATTCTACACAAACAGAACACTATACAAAACCTATACAAAAGAACACTTTTAACATGTATAAGTTAAACAAGGTGCAAGTTTTTATTGAAACAGTAAACTAATTAGGGCACCCTGTAAACCTTGCCTATTGACCACCTTTCCTTTCAAGGCGCTCTCGGGATTGCCTGATGGAATCGAGCCTTTGCTTTCTAAATTGTTCACGAATTCTAGCAATGAATTGATCAGCCTTTTTATCAACTTCCTCCTCTGACTCTTCCTTTTGATATAACACCTCAGATGAAGAACTTGCATTTCCACAATTTAACTCATCATGAGAATATGATGTGTGGTCTCCGTAAGGTGGTGGAGGTCTTGGGGATGGCAATGGCGATGGTGAAGGTGACACTCCCCTCTGTATAGATTTCTTCTGCATTTCAGGGGGAGGCGGTGGGGGTCGAGGCCAGGGTACCGAAGGGGGTTTCATGTTATTTAATACAACAGGCCTCGAAGCCAATGGAATTGGCGAGGGAAAACCCTCGCTCACAGTAACATTAATAAGTTCCTCAACACTCCGATCGGGACGTGAACGCCAGGGTATCGGAGAATGACTGGCAGGAGGATCAATTTTCCCGTCATCTGACGCCATATTGACCACAGCTGGGACCAGAGGATGGGGTTCCATGTTATTTAATGCTTCAAGCCTTGCAGCCCTTGGAATCGACGAACGAAAAATCGCAGACTTCTCGCTCACAATAACATTGCTAAGTTCCTCATCGAAATTGCCAGATTCAACAGACAGAATGGTACCGTTTCTTACCTCTGGCGGTTTCCCGCTCTCCTCAACGGCTGCTGCGGCGGGAGCGGGTTTCGAACTCGGGACCTCGCCCTCCTTGATAGAATCAAACACCTCCGGATTGAATAGACTGGATTTGAGGCTCCTGAGCGGAAGGCGGAGCGGTTTCTCCTTGTCACCAAATCGCTCATCGGTGCCGATCTGATTGGCAGTTCCGTCGCGAGCAATGACGAAGGCGAGAGACTCCTGAGGCTGCCATTTATTGCTCCAGGCCTCCAGCTTCACATGCACGCGAGCATCCTTTGAAACAGAGTAGATTTCGGTGAATTCGACCTCTGAAGCAGTCCTTCACACGAGCAAGCAACGAGATCATTTCACTTTTATGAGCGTGAGGGAAGGAAAACTTGCAGGGGAAGTCAAGAGGAGAAAATAGTTAAAAGGAGAGCATGCAAAGCCTCAACATTCCAAACTTGTCCAAATCATCTCCACCACACCAGCCCAGTTACTATTCTTATTCCTTTAATTCCATTCTTTCTCCTCGCCTCTACTTTTCCAATGCCGCCACTCTTTAGTTTAGAATTTGTTTGGATGGCAGAGCGGTCGGGTATCTCTGCTACCTAATGGATACGCCTTTATTACAAATTTGTCTCTCCACTTCCACATTCAAACCTGTTTCTTTCACAATAAAGTTTTTGATTAGGTTTAAGAAAATACATTTAGGAAAATGCATCTAGGAAAATAGGTTTTGAAGGGATCTGAAATCTTTATAAACAAAATTTGTAATTAGAATAAAACAAAAAAAAAATCTATTTTATTAGTACCAGTAAACAAACAAAATTTATTCATTAGTATCAGTAAAGTTGCTCTTAATGTATACAGGGATTTACCACAAATTATAATTTTACAAATTGAATTCTTGACTTCTATTTTACGATCTTGAATTCTTCTTGTGTTTCATTATTATTAGTTCTTGCCATAACTATAAAAACTTAACTAGTTATTAATAATTCTCTTTTTAACCAATGAGAGCTCAAACATTTTTTCTATTTGATTTTTTTTTATCTATTATCAATGTATACATGCCAATTATATAACAAAACATATTTCAAAATTCAATTCTCTTCAATCTAATTGGTAGACAAATTTCACCCAATATAAGCAATTAATGCGCTTCGACTACTTCCATTACTTACATTTCATGAATTTTTTGCCGCAATGACTATAATAAAAAAAATTTATTTACTTGTTTATTAAAGTTATTCTTTAAATAAAATTAGTGTCTTATACATTAATTTTTCTAATAATAGGTAGATTAGTCTATAAATATTAAAAAATATTTTTTATTAAATGCATGTACCTATCTTACATGATTAAAATCAAAATTTATGTCCATGTTTTTATATAGTAAAAAAATAGTTTACTCTGAATAAATAACTATATGTTGTTCTCCCATTTATTCACTTTTCTATAAATATATATTAATATTTAATATTTAAATACATCTATCTATCTATTTAAATAAATCTATAATAAATATAAATTTGATACACAATTTATTTCATTTATGAAAGTAAAAATAAAATTTATAAGTTGGTAGCTAATATGGTTGTAGAAATAAAATTATTTACTTGTTTATTAAAGTTATTCTTTAAATAAAATTGGTGTCTTAGACATCTTTTACATTAATTTTTCTAATAATAGGTAGATTATTCTATAAATATTAAAAAATATTTTTTATTAAATGCATGTACTATCTTAAGTTATTAAAAGCAAAATTTATATCCATATTTTTATAAAATAAAAAAATAGTTTACTATTAAGTGAATAAATAAGTATATGTTATTTTCCCATTTATTGACTTGTCTATACATAGATATTGATATTTAATATTTATTTCATTAGGTTAGAGACGTTTTACAATGCCATTTGGGCGTGTTCAGAAAAACTCTACCTTAAATCAAGGAGAGTTCTTGAAATCATCACCCTTTATTTTTAGTCCTACCAGGGGAATTATAGGCACACCCAAAATTTAACTAGTTATTAATAACTCTCATTTTAACCAATGAGAACTTGAGTAATTTTTCTATTTGAATTTTTCAATCTATTATCAATGTATAGATGCACATTATATAACAAAATATATTTCAAAAATCAATTCTCTTGAATCTAATTGGTACACAATTTTCACCCGATATAAGCGATTTTGGCGCTTCCATTACTTCCATTAACAATTATTATGGAATGGTGGATAATAAAAAATATTCAAAACCTTTTGCATTTAATTTATATAGTCACCTCAACCATTGATTATAATAATCTTTTAAAGATTTCTGATTGCTTTACATTGAAATGAAATATTGATTTACTTTGTTAATGATTTTTTTTAATTTGTTTTGCATCTATATTATAATTATAAAATTTAATATTTGAAAAATAAAAATAAAACAATTTTATGAGTAAAATATTAGTTCAAAGTATTTTATTCTAAAATATAATTCAATTATAATTTATTAATGAGAGTTTATAATTTATTAATGAACATCATTTATTTATTTTTATTAGCATCCATATCATAGATATAAAATTTAAAAAGTTCAAAAATAAAAATAAAACATTTATTACTAAAATATTAGTTCAAAATATTTTATTATAATATTAAAGATAATTCTTAATCAAAGAAAAAAACTATGTTTATAAAAATGAAATAAATTTACAATTTGTTTTATAATTTCACTTTTAACTTTAAATGTATGTTTACTCATTAAAAATATATTAGAAATATTTTTCTTTATATTATATAGTTTTCATAACATTAAATTAACATAGAATAATTGCACAATATCACTTAACCAATAAAAAAAAATTAATCATATGCAACATTATTTGTACATCAAACTCACAAATAAATATTGAAAACAAATTTATTTTTTATGTTATAGCATTCATAACTTAAACTAGCACATACACAATATCAAGTTAATTATAAAACACATAAACAATTTAATTTTTTAACAATTTAATATAATTAAGAAAAATTTAATAAGAATTATACATATGAAATATTGATTTACTTATCAAGAAAAATCGATAATTCTACTTATTATAGATAAATTTACTTACCAATCTATTTTAACCATCGGAAAAATTTAATCATGATTACAGCATTATGGCACATCTTTTTCAGCTTAAAATAGAAACATCAAAACAATTTTATTTTTTTTAAATTATGGCATTCATAACATAAAAATATTTATAAGAAAGAATTAATTTTTTTTTAACAACATATAATAGAGTTTAGCATATATCAACATAGGTAAATCTAAAAATATTTTAAATTATATAATTTCAAAACAAAATGAATGAATTGATAGAAGATTATTTTTATTAAAGTGATAGAACCCCAATACTAACACTAATTATAAGTCTAAACATAACCTCAACCCTAAAAATAACATTAATTAACTTCAAACCAAACTCTAATTTTATATCCAACCCTAAACATATCTATGATAATAAAACTAATATTAATAAAATTGTGATTGAACCATAACCCTAACCCTAATACTAAGGCCTACCCCAATTGAACCATAACACTAACCCCAAGCTTTATTATAGAACCTTAATCTCTATCCCAACCCTAATCCTAATTTAACCTTACACCTAATTTTAATTAAATTCTAAAACCTTTGAACTAACAAATA
Organism: Sequoia sempervirens; assembly: GCA_007258455.2. Taxonomy (NCBI): domain Eukaryota; kingdom Viridiplantae; phylum Streptophyta; class Pinopsida; order Cupressales; family Cupressaceae; genus Sequoia; species Sequoia sempervirens. The sequence goes on along the minus strand of VDFB02000680.1, from coordinate 2,027 downwards.
AACATTGAAAAAAAATTATTTTGTATATTATAACATTCATAACTTCAACCTTTTATACACAATGTCAAGTTAATTAGAAGAACACATAAACTTAATTTTTTTAATAATTTAATAAAATAATTTAAATTTAACTAGTAAACTAGATTTTGTAGATTTACATATCTCTCATATATGAACATAGGTAAATTGGAAAATATTTTAAATTATATAATTTCAAAAAAATTAATGGAATTTTATATAGAAGATTATTTTTATTAAAGCTATAGGACCCATCTCACATAACACTAATTATAAGTCTAACCATAACCCTAAAACTAACACCACTAACTTCAAACCTAACTCTAATTTTATATCCAACCTCCTAAACATAACTATGATTCTAAAAACTAACATAATGAAACCCCATTGACTCATAACCCTAACCCTACTAACCGCTGCCTCCATTGAACTTCAACCTCTAACCCCAAGCTTTATCATAGAACCTTAATCTGTACCCCCAACCCCAACCCTAATCCTAATTCAATCCTATACCTAATTTTAATTAAAGTCTAACCCTATTTGAACCTTAAACTTAATTGAACTCATGTTTAGGGTTAGGGTTCAATTAAGGTTAGGGTTGAATTATGGTTATGATTAGGGTCAAAATTCAAATAGGATTATGATTGGAGTTTAATTAAGGTTGCTATTCACTTAGGGTTAAGGCTCAATTAGTATTCAATTTGGGTTAGGGATCAATTAGGGTTATAATTCAATAAGGGTTTAATTAAGGTCAAGGTTAAGGTTAGTCTTAAATTAGGGCTAGGATTGGAGTTAGGGTTCAATTAAGGTAAGGGTTATTGTCTATTTTAGGGTTAGGGTTCAATTAGAGTTCTCTAGGTTTTTGATACAATTAGGGTTAGATTTCAACAATACCTAGGGTTACGATTACAGTTCAATTAGTGTTAGAGTTAGGGTTATAATATGAGTTCAATCAGGTTAGGGTCAGGGTTTAATTAGTGTTAGAGTTAGGCTTGCAATAATAAAAATTTTCATAATGATATGGAAAGGCATTCAATTGAATTCATATCCAAATGCACAAATAAGCATTGGTAATTAAGAATTATCTAGAACTAAAGTTATGACAACAAATACAATCCTTAACTTAATTATTTGTTCTTGTTACACAACAATCCCACCTCATCAATAATTTCATTTCTAAATTTGTAAAACATAAATATTTTATAACTTTTGTCATCAATAATTTCATTTATAACTTTTAAAACATAACTATTTTATAACCTTTTGAAGGAACTTCATGCCCGCAACTCTGTTTTTAATGTCAATCTTCAAATTTTAAGAAAAGCTAATTTATTTTTGAATATTTATTGTATGATAAATAAAGTAAAAGCTCTTAATAACCTCTCCATATTAACACATCCACTAAACACATAATTATTTGCATTTAAACTAAAAGCTTTTAATAACCTTTCCACATTAACACATCCACTACACAAAGGCATCAGTGTCCTTAAATCTCTCAAAAATCAATAAATCATTACCCTACAGCTGGATAGATTAAATCTCACTTAATATTTAAGACTTGTTATAGTAAATATTGAATTATGAGAGTGGAGGGGTAGGTAGTGGTTGATGAGAGTGGAAGAGGCAACCGCTGGAATTACTCAACTGACGAGAGTGGAGTATGTAGTTGGAATGGCGATTGTTAGTTATGTAGAGTGTAGTATGTAGTTCCAATGGCAATTATTAGTTAATGCTACATAATTGTATTTTTCCACATTAAATGATAAATTTTGGAGAATCTTTGAGCGGAAGGATTTCAATAGGTAGAATTACATTTTATTTCTTTTATCTTTTTTGCTGAGGTCTGTAAGATCTAATAGTACTCAACTTTCTCTTAGTAGATTTTCTTAATTAAATTTGAGGATATTTTATACATTTGAGGATGAAATCAGGTGAAAAACAATATGCTAACATGAATTTCATAGAAGTGAATAGCAGAGTTCACAAGAACTCATAGGTACATCCTT
>VDFB02000679.1:0-14045 GCA_007258455.2 Sequoia sempervirens | reverse complement strand
CGAATGTTTTGGTTTTGATGATGTCCTGAACAGCGTGCTTCTTGCTCTGTTATTAGAATATGCTTGATTGATCTTTGTGTTTGCTTATTCAATGCTTTTGTTAATGGTTGAGGAGGCATCGGTTCTCCTAATTCTTCTATGTTCTTTGTATTCCCTCTTCAGCTATGTCTCTACCTTCTCTCTGGCCATGTAGCCTTTACCAACTTCCTGTCTTATCACACTCCTTTCTGAAGTCAGCTATCTAACATTTATAATTTTGTATCAAATTTGTATTGGCATTTTCATTGGTTCGTCCCTTAGGCTTACCAAATTCATTTACGTGATTTCAAAATTGGTTCCATTAAACTTGATGTGCATATCCTGTAATCATTTCATTCCTTGACACCCCTTGTACCTGGTGACTTCTGCATTGATGTGTAGAACTTAAGGCTGATATTCATATATGATGCATTGACACCGCTATTTTATTTGGCACCTTAGCATTAAGTTTTAGGGTGACCCCATGGTAACTAGCGCAGGTATGAAGGTTAGCCATGCGCACCTAATAATCAACTTCGTATGTAACATAATAAGGATTACTGATGTGAGAAGTGTGCACAACCTTCATTCGCTAAACCTGCATGACTATGTGCGCCTAGAACACAAGCAAAGCTTGCAATTTTAGGACTGGTTCTTGAGTGCTTCATTAATTTAAAGATTTTGAGAGCTTCCTTGCAAAATCCATTTTGTGCACATTCTACAATCGTCGCTATCCATCCCTTGGCAACCTACACTGCTGCAGTGTTTAGATGATTGGAGGGTGTATAAATTTAATTAATCTCCCTGAAACCATCAACAACCTATCATAGTTGCAGTGTTTTGACCTTGGCGGGGGTGTTTAAATTTTATATAATGTCCCTGATACCATTGCAACCTGTCTCAACAACAACACTCGAACATAGAAGACTGTAGCAGTGTAAATAGCCTTCCTGATTCTGTTGGCAACCTGTCACGTCTGTAGTACTGAAAATAGAATGTTGGAGAGGTTTAAATAATCTCCCAGATTTCATTGTCAACCTGTTGCAGCGGCAGCGCTTGAACAGGATAGGGTGCATAGATTTAAAAGAAATAAAATAAAATATAATAAATAATCTCCCAGATTTCATTGTCAACCTGTTGCAGCGGCAGCGCTTGAATAGGATAGGGTGCATAGATTTAAAAGAAATAAAATATAATATAATAAAATAATCTCCCTGGTTTCATTGGCATCGTCTGCCAATTGCATTGTCTTGAAAGTTTCTAAAGCCTTTTCTATGGAGGCAAACCCAGAAAAGACAACATAGAAATGCATTTATTTTACTTTTTACCACGGTGAATTTATGTATTAATTATTTAATATTTTCATATGTTTAATAATGTTCATCTCAAATAAGTCATTTAACTATTTTAGTGGAATGTTGATACAACAATTTATCTACTTATGTGTAGCTGGGTTTTCTTGGGAGAATATACACATTTAAATGTAATGATTTTCCATCCTATTATTAAGAATGTTGTCAAGAACATATAGATTATGAATTTCTTTAAATATGATAATTATTCTAGGGATAAATCTTGTAAATAAGTGAAACATTTAGATAACTATAGGAAAGTTTAGTTAAATAAAGGAAAGTATTTTGCTATCATTGGTAATGTAAATAAGAAAGATGGTTACCATGGATCATGTGTTGAGTCTCTTCTCATTACTAGAGTTAACTTAAAAGATTCATCTCTTGAAAGCTTAGTTTGTTATAGTTTTAGAAAGTTCATAAAGAGGTATAAATATAGAAAATACGAATACTTTAACATATTATTGTTTATGTCTTAGATTAGATAATTATTTATTATTACGATTGCATTTGAAACAAGTTTTAGTAAATAATGTCTTAAAGGAAATTAAAATAAAGATTATTGATTGGTCACGAAATGATTCACTTTAATTTATTTTGAAGTAAATAAAGGTATAAGTTAAGGAATTGAATATTATAATTTTAATAGGGTTTTATTTTACCCTGTTAGTGAATTAAGGAATCGAATGAGTAAATATTGATGAATAAAAGATTTAATTAAGTTGAGTGAATCAAATGTTATAGAATTGAATATTATAATTTTAATAGGGTTTCATTTTACCCTGTTAGTGAATTAAGGAATCGAATGAGTAAATATTGATGAATAAAAGATTTAATTAAGTTGAGTGAATCAAATGTTATAGAATTGAATATTATAATTTTAATAGGGTTTCATTTTACTGTTAGTGAATTAAAGGAATCGAATGAGTAAAATATTGATGAATAAAAGATTTAATTAAGTTGAGTGAATCAAATGTTATAGAATAGAATATTATAATTTTAATAGGGTTTCATTTTACCCTGTTAGTGAATTAAGGAATCGAATGAGTAAATATTGATGAATAAAAGATTTAATTAAGTTGAGTGAATCAGATGTTATAGAATTGAATATTATAATTTTAATAGGGTTTCATTTTACCCTATTAGTGAATTAAGGAATTGAATGAGTAAATATTGATGAATAAAAGATTTAATTAAGTTGAGTGAATCAAATGTTATAGAATAGAATATTATAATTTTAATAGGGTTTCATTTTACCCTGTTAGTGAATTAAGGAATCGAATGAGTAAATATTGATGAATAAAAGATTTAATTAAGTTGAGTGAATCAGATGTTATAGAATTGAATATTATAATTTTAATAGGGTTTCATTTTACCCTATTAGTGAATTAAGGAATTGAATGAGTAAATATTGATGAATAAAAGATTTAATTAAGTTGAGTGAATCAAATGTTATAGAATAGAATATTATAATTTTAATAGGGTTTCATTTTACCCTGTTAGTGAATTAAGGAATCGAATGAGTAAATATTGATGAATAAAAGATTTAATTAAGTTGAGTGAATCAATTGTTATAGAATATAATTTTTAAAGTTATAAGAAGTGATCACGGATTATATTATTATGAAGAAAGGAATTTAAGTAATTATCCTTTATGGGTATTAGTTAATTAAGTTAAGTTTAAAAGAAGATATAGAATTTTATGTTTATATGATGTTAATGGGAATTTTTGAAATCTCATTATTTACTGAATTTTGTACAGCTAATAGTGTTCTGTCCTTTCTATAGAGTATTTTAATTATGATGTGTGGTATTTTGTAAATATAGTATTGTATCATGAAGATTAGTATTCTTCAAATAATCTGATTCGAGATAAAGATATTCATTTAGTGGAATTATTATTTATTAGAAAGTAGTTTTAGGGTTAAAGTTTTAAGCGATAATGCTTTTAAAAAAGACTAGGAGGTTACTTATTAAAATAACTCTTTTATTCATGTGAGTAATTGGGAAAGAACAAGGGAATGGTATAAATTTTGGAATTATGACTGATTGTTGGGTGTGCTTGTAAGAGGGAGCTCATTTGTGACTAAAGGTCATTAAGGGGATTTGATCTTGAGTTTTGTTTTGCATTGAGGGGACTATGTCAATTTTGTTGAGTTTGAAGGTTTTGCTTTGATGACTAACCCTCATTCTGCCTCATTGTTCATTGGTAAAGTATGAATTGTAGTCTAGATCATGGGGATTGTAGCCTATGTGATGGGAAATCCGTTTTGGTGTTGAGTTTTCCCATGTTTAAACCTTTTGTGTTTCCCTTGATCGTATTCATATTTTAAGTTCTCATGGGTGTATTCTATTCCATGATTTGTTTTTCCCTAGATATGCCTATGAGCGAGATGGTTCATGCCTCGCACGTGTATTTGTTTGGTGGCTTTTATGCATTGGTACACCCTTGTTGTTGTGATTCTTGTTTTTGAATCTGTTCGAAAGAGTCTCCTAATCAAGCAATGTTGTACTCGTTGCTTGTTGTTTTATGTTAGTGTTATAGTGTTATGCATATGAAGAAAGTTGAGTCGTTCATTGGAAACTAATGGTTATATCCCATGTGGGTGAGTTGGAGCAACTCAAGTTGTCGAACTACGGTGCCTCTGCGAATTATATACGTAGGCAAGGCCATCAAGTGATGAGCCCCCGAGGCATTAGGTCGGGCCCCTAGGACTGTTCTTCTGAGTCTTGTTGGAGACTTGTCGTTTATTCCCGATAACGTAAAAACTACCATTGATTTATATAGCTTGTCTTAGTAATCATGTGCTAACTATCTTTGATCTTATGTGTGTGCCAAGTCATGTAGACCTTGCAGGTATAGGCATTGGGAGCAAGGAATTGTCAATAAAATAGAGTGTAAGAGGTATGTTAAGCTGACCTAAGTAAGTAGACTCTATTGCCAAAGTTAGTAAAACACTTCTATCTTTTCTTGTAACTTGTGTGATCATTGAATATAGCTATAAGTAGTGAATTGTGTTGTTGTTGTCTTATAAGTAAACAAAAATAGAATAAAATATAATAAAAATTATTGCAAAATTAGGAAAGATGTTACAATTTTGCCTAGTTGTTTAGTGTGTAAAATGTGGGCATGAGATCAGTCACTTTGAACCTTATTTTTCATTAATTTCTCATTCTTGTACTCAATGTACTTTTCCCATTGATATTAGGGAAAAATTATGTGATGAACTATTGTACCTTTGATATGTTGTGTCTGTGGGAATATGCTTTGCAGTTGTATTATGGAACTGTGATTAGAATTGCAATGAAATGATGTATCATTTTCCATGCTTGTGATCATTAATAGTAGTGTGTCATCACTATGTGTTCTTGGTTGTTTATTCTCTTCCATTTGATAAAAGTTTATGATTCGTAATGACCGTTTCGTGTACCCCAGAGGACGTGAAAGATTTAGTAAATGCATAATTGCTTTTTGTATAATGTGTGCACACATTCATCATATGCAATATTCCGCAATGTTTCACTTTCAAAAAAAATAAAATTGTACAGTGTTTGTTGTTCCTTTGGGGTTCACACGACAGGGCATTACACATTGGTATCAGAGCACTAGGTTCATATACTGGGCACTCTGGTTTCATTCAAGCCCATTATGTTGTCCTAGTGAATTTGTTAATTGATCATGATGATCATGACATAGAAATTTAGCATCATGTGATCTATGGAAACAAGTAAGATGAAAGAATAATTGTTAAACTATTGTGGAAAGGATGTAATGATATGAATCACATCATTGTTGAAAATAAGTGTATTTATGGAATTGTGTATGTAATTGTTTTCCCTTGTAAATGTGAGAAACTAGTAACTGTGCATTGGTTGAGTGTTGTGAATACCCCGTACTTGCTTTGTGGGCCCATAACCCACAGGTCATCGGATGGTGTACAGTGTACCCATCCTTTTGGAGTATGTTGTATTTGGTGTGGGTTTAACCATACCATTATGTGTGTTTGTATGTTTGTTACCTAATTGAGGGCCAACCCACGTGTGGTTGAAAATCTATATATATAAGAGTAGCCAAAAGATAGTTTCATAGATTCTTTTCTTTTGGTTCTCTAGCCCCTCAATCCGTGAAGCGGTAGTAGCAGCCACAATGTTACTTGGGTGGAGTGTGCAGCGTACGCACATTGCGACGCAGAGTGGTCTTAGCTCAACCGATCCCAAGGAAACATACTCACTACTTCCCCTTATGATGGATCGAGGTACTTGATCCATATGTGCTAGCCTAAACCCCACAGTTTTGAGTACAACAACATTGTATTGTTAGTTATGCCTAGCCGTCCGTAGGGACGTTGAGCTGGCATTAGCGAGTCAACCTCGTTTGTATAAGAGGTGAAGCTCGAGTAGCCCCATATTGATATACTCATATATGTATTGTATACACCGTATCTACATGTGTTCCGACATGATGCAAAGGATATGATGCCACACCCCACTGATGTTCCGACACAGTGTTGGTGATGATGCCGTGTTGCTGATGGTAGCGAGCTAGGCTCGAGGACACGATGCCACGTGCATAGACACATGAAGGTGCACTATGAGATTGTTTTATGATAGCCTACTTGTGTGATGAGCGTAATGGGGCCTCACACACTTGTAGAGGGATGCTCATGTTTGCTTTCGACAGTGTTTGGGTTGGTTAGCATATGGGTATGTCCTAGCCATGTATACCTCTGGCTACGACGAGTACCTGCGTGTGCCTTCTCCATGAGGTATCGCTATGCGGGATGTGTTCTGCACGTGCCTACTTCCGCGGAGCCACAGACACATTGCCATGCGGCATATGACCAGTGCGTGCCTTCTCCGGCTGGTGTATGACCATGTTGCATGACAACGCGAGGCAGGGTGTAGCCGAGGAGCACACTCTGGGTCATGTGGATGGTGTGCTCACTCCGTACCACATGAGGGCTATTGTTATAGCCGGACGATGTTCCCTCCTTCCTTGTTTGGTGGCTAGTATCTAGTCACACAGTGTTGTATTGTGCAATTTTAGAGATTGAGGACTTTCTATATGGTTATTGATGATTTTCAATTGTCTATGAAGGCCGACTTTTTGTTTATGTTTGATTGTAATGGTTTAGCCACACTTTGTGATCTTATTCTCCTGTATCCCTCGTGCTTACATTTAATTTAGTGTTGACATTGTGCGCATTTCTTGCTTTATTGCTGAAATTGAATTTTCTTTGATGGTTATTTATGAATTTGATGGCTAAACCAGTTTATCATTATTGTTTTGAGGTCGGCCATGTGTTGTATTGTGACTCCTCTCCAAGGATGTATGAGGCGAACTTGGCGAGTGTATACGAGGAAGCAGACGCAGGGAACCTTGAGGATGGGGGTATGTGAGGCTGTTTTATAGCTAGGACCCACTACCCACCTATGTGTGATGACTATCTCTTGGAGGCTAACCACCTTATACAACAAGAGGTAGGTCATTGTGGTCTTGCTTGGATGGTCTCACCATGTGTGTGTGGCCTAACACCATCAAGCCATTGAGTGTGAGATATGGATTATGTGAGATGGATTTTGGCTCTTGGCTCATGGATTATGTATCATGGATTAGTATGCTGCTTTCCGATGTCCGGATAGACCCTTGTGTAACCTTGTGATGTGATTCCCGGTGATGTGAGTTTGTGTGCATGTAAATGTATGTTAAATTATAGAAATGGTAACTATGAAATGATAAATTTGGGATTTTATGCTTGGGAAATGATACATCGTGCTTTGCTGATTTCGAAGAGGTGTTATGAGATAATAGATTTTTAATTTTTAATTTTTTTAAATTTTTTTTTGCATATGGGGTGAAATTTTTTTGTTGAAAAATGAATTCAGTGGAATACCTTGTGTGTAAATGGTGATATTTAATGGAAAATGTATGATCTCTATGCGTAAGTGTGTTGTATTTTTACGGAAGTGTAACATTTCAAGGTAATCAAACAGTTTGAATGATTGCATGCGTTTATGCCATTGTGCGACTTCCAGGAGTAAGTTGATGCCAAGGGGGGGAGGATGTAGTACCCCTCTGCTTTTGGTCCTTTGTGTCATGTGAGTAAGTGGCTTATTTATGTTTGGTATTTGATTGTTTCCCTCCATTGTTCTGTGCTCGCAATTTGAGGTTTGGTTGTGGTTGCATTCAATTTTCATTGCAGTATGGGTTTTGAATTGAATGACAGAAAGGATATGTTATCCTTTATTTGATGATATAGTTTACTTTTATATATATATAAAATTAGGATTAAAGTTTAGAGCATAAATGTTTTGGAAAATATTATTTAAATCAGGCATAAAATCAAGTGCATTGATTTATTCAAATACAAGAAAAGGGAATGATATTGATGAATTTATGTGAATATTCAAAATAAATAAATAAATAAATGATTATATCTAATAATGAATTGGAAACATTGGATTGTGAGAGGAAGTAATTTAGCTTATGGTTAGTTGAATATGAAGATAAATAATTTGGAAAAATAAATAAAAATAAAATAAGACAAAATTTATACTATTTAAATATGTATCGTTTAGAAAATCAAATTTAATTAAAAGGGTTAGGTTGTTTATAGCATATAATAATTGAACATTAAATGGTGTATGTATATAGATATATTAATACATTGTTTTCGTGCATTTAAATTAGGAAGATAAATAAACTGGAAAGTGACTATTAGGGAATATTAAAATACTTTTAAGAAATTTAATTGGAATTATAAATGATTAGATATTTCCTAAGGATTATTCAAATGGTCTTTTAATTGATTAACTGGGAATTATTGGGAACGGGGGCCACATTTCTTTGAAGCTTTATGACTAACCGTTCCACGTGCCTTGTCCTTCAACCACATTCTGCATGCATGTCCTTGGGAGGGCAGCTACGCCTAACGTGGAAGGAGAGTAATGTGCCTTGGGGAGACGACATTCTCTGGCAGAGATATGCTGTAAAAAGAATTCACGTGCCTAGCATGCGGGGGGGATTTTCTGACTTGAAAGTTTCTGATGCCTCGGAGGAAATCCATTCAAGGGGTGCATTCCTGGAGACGATGTTTTTGTTGAAGGAAATCTGTGCAACAATTCGTATGCCTGGTCTAGGCATCCACATTATCTTCTGATGTAGCTGCATCTTCAACATCTGAGAGTGCAGTTCCTAGTTTGGGCAAAGGCAGAGGGGATGCGGGGAAACATTTCTACAGTATTTGCTCCTCCAAACTCTTCCTCTCTGGTATTAATCTTTCACTTCTCCAATTTGGCGAACTACAATATGAAAATAAGGTTTCATCTTACCTTTCTTTGGCATGTTTCAACCGAATGTTTTGGTTTTGATGATGTCCTGAACAGCGTGCTTCTTGCTCTGTTATTAGAATATGCTTGATTGATCTTTGTGTTTGCTTATTCAATGCTTTTGTTAATGGTTGAGGAGGCATCAGTTCTCCTAATTCTTCTGTGTTCTTTGTATTCCCTCTTCAGCTATGTCTCTACCTTCTCTCTGGCCATGCAGCCTTTACCAACTTCCTGTCTTATCACACTCCTTTCTGAAGTCAGCTATCTAACATTTATAATTTTGTATCAAATTTGTATTGGCATTTTCATTGGTTCGTCCCTTAGGCTTACCAAATTCATTTACGTGATTTCAAAATCGGTTCCATTAAACTTGTTGTGCATATCCTGTAATCATTTCATTCCTTGACACCCCTTGTACCTGGTGACTTTTGCATTGATGTGTAGAACTTAAGGCTGATATTCATATATGATGCATTGACACCGCTGTTTTATTTGGCACCTTAGCATTAAGTTTTAGGGTGACCCCATGGTAACTAGCGCGGGTATGAAGGTTAGCCATGCACACCTAATAATCAACTTCGTATGTAACATAATAAGGATTACTGATGTGAGAAGTGTGCACAACCTTCATTCGCTAAACCTACATGACTATGTGCGCCTAGAACACAAGCAAAGCTTGCAATTTTAGGACTGGTTCTTGAGTGCTTCATTAATTTAAAGATTTTGAGAGCTTCCTTGCAAAATCCATTTTGTGCACATTCTACAATCGTCGCTATCCATCCCTTGGCAACCTACACTGCTGCAGTGTTTAGATGATTGGAGGGTGTATAAATTTAATTAATCTCCCTGAAACCATCAACAACCTATCATAGTTGCAGTGTTTTGACCTTGGCGGGGGTGTTTAAATTTTATATAATGTCCCTGATACCATTGCAACCTGTCTCAACAACAACACTCGAACATAGAAGACTGTAGCGGTGTAAATAGCCTTCCTGATTCTGTTGGCAACCTGTCACGTCTGTAGTACTGAAAATAGAATGTTGGAGAGGTTTAAATAATCTCCCAGATTTCATTGTCAACCTGTTGCAGCGGCAGCGCTTGAACAGGATAGGGTGCATAGATTTAAAAGAAATAAAATAAAATATAATAAATAATCTCCCAGATTTCATTGTCAACCTGTTGCAGCGGCAGCGCTTGAATAGGATAGGGTGCATAGATTTAAAAGAAATAAAATAAAATATAATAAAATAATCTCCCTGGTTTCATTGGCATCGTCTGCCAATTGCATTGTCTTGAAAGTTTCTAAAGCCTTTTCTATGGAGGCAAACCCAGAAAAGACAACATAGAAATGCATTTATTTTACTTTTTACCACGGTGAATTTATGTATTAATTATTTAATATTTTCATATGTTTAATAATGTTCATCTCAAATAAGTCATTTAACTATTTTAGTGGAATGTTGATACAACAATTTATCTACTTATGTGTAGCTGGGTTTTCTTGGGAGAATATACACATTTAAATGTAATGATTTTCCATCCTATTACTAAGAATGTTGTCAAGAACATATAGATTATGAATTTCTTTAAATATGATAATTATTCTAGGGATAAATCTTGTAAATAAGTGAAACATTTAGATAACTATAGGAAAGTTTAGTTAAATAAAGGAAAGTATTTTGCTGTCATTGGTAATGTAAATAAGAAAGATGGTTACCATGGATCATGTGTTGAGTCTCTTCTCATTACTAGAGTTAACTTAAAAGATTCATCTCTTGAAACCTTAGTTTGTTATAGTTTTAGAAAGTTCATAAAGAGGTATAAATATACAAAATAGGAATACTTAACATATTAATGTTTATGTCTTAGATTAGATAATTATTTATTATTACGATTGCATTTGAAACAAGTTTTAGTAAATAATGTCTTAAAGGAAATTAAAATAAAGATTATTAATTGGTCACCAAATGATTCACTTTAATTATTTTGAAGTAAATAAAGGTATAAGTTAAGGAATCGAATATTATAATTTTAATAGGGTTTCATTTTACCCTGTTAGTGAATTAAGGAATCGAATGAGTAAATATTGATGAATAAAAGATTTAATTAAGTTGAGTGAATCAAATGTTATAGAATAGAATATTATAATTTTAATAGGGTTTCATTTTACCCTGTTAGTGAATTAAGGAATCGAATGAGTAAATATTGATGAATAAAAGATTTAATTAAGTTGAGTGAATCAAATGTTATAGAATAGAATATTATAATTTTAATAGGGTTTCATTTTACCCTATTAGTGAATTAAGGAATCGAATGAGTAAATATTGATGAATAAAAGATTTAATTAAGTTGAGTGAATCAAATGTTATAGAATAGAATATTATAATTTTAATAGGGTTTCATTTTACCCTGTTAGTGAATTAAGGAATCGAATGAGTAAATATTGATGAATAAAAGATTTAATTAAGTTGAGTGAATCAAATGTTATAGAATAGAATATTATAATTTTAATAGGGTTTCATTTTACCCTGTTAGTGAATTAAGGAATCGAATGAGTAAATATTGATGAATAAAAGATTTAATTAAGTTGAGTGAATCAATTGTTATAGAATATAATTTTAAAATTTATAAGTGGTCCTGAATTATATTATTATGAAAGAAAGGAATTTCGTAGATTAAATTAAAGAGTTATTTTTTATTTTTTAGAAAATATAAGTAAATTTAGTCCTTTATATAACATTAAACATTTAAGTAATTATCCTTTATGGGTATTAGTTAATTAAGTTAAGTTTAAAAGAAGATATAGAATTTTATGTTTATATGATGTTAATGGGAATTTTGGAAATCTCATTATTTACTGAATTTTGTACAGCTAATTGTGTGTCCTTTCTACAGAGTATTTTAATTATGATGTGTGGTATTTTGTAAATATAGTATTGTATCATGAAGATTAGTATTCTTCAAATAATCTGATTCGAGATAAAGATATTCATTTAGTGGAATTATTATTTATTAGAAAGTAGTTTTAGGGTTAAAGTTTTAAGCGATAATGCTTTTAAAAAAGACTAGGAGGTTACTTATTAAAATAACTCTTTTATTCATGTGAGTAATTGGGAAAGAACAAGGGAATGGTATAAATTTTGGAAATATGACTGATTGTTGGGTGTGCTTGTAAGAGGGAGCTCATTTGTGACTAAAGGTCATTAAGGGTTTGATCTTGAGTTTTTGTTTTGCATTGAGGGGACTATGTCAATTTTGTTGAGTTTGAAGGTTTTGCTTTGATGACTAACCCTAGATTACTCAGTCATTGTTCATTTGTAAAGTATGAATTGTAGTCTAGATCATGGGATTGTAGCCTATGTGATGGGAAATCCGTTTTGGTGTTGAGTTTTCCCATGTTTAAACCTTTGTGTTTCCCTTGATCGTATTCATATTTTAAGTTCTCATGGGTGTACTCTATTCCATGATTTGTTTTTCCCTAGATATGCCTATGAGCGAGATGGTTCATGCCTCGCATGTGTATTTGTTTGGTGGCTTTTATGCATTGGTACACCCTTGTTGTTGTGAGTCTTGTTTTGAAACTGTTCGAAAGAGTCTCCTAATCAAGCAATGTTGTACTCGTTGCATGTTGTTTTATGTCAGTGTTATAGTGTTATGCGTATGAAGAAAGTCGAGTCGTTCATTGGAAACTAATGGTTATATCCCATGTGGGTGAGTTGGAGCAACTCAAGTTGTCGAACTACGGTGCCTCTGTGAATTATATACGTAGGCAAGGCCATCAAGTGATGAGCCCCTGAGGCATTAGGTCAGGCCCCTAGGACTGTTCTTCTGAGTCTTGTTTGAGACTTGTCGTTTATTCCCGATAACGTAAAAACTATCATTGATTTATATAGCTTCTCTTAATAATCATGTGCTAACTATCTTTGATCCTATGTGTGTGCCAAGTCATGTAGACCTTGTAGGTATAGGCATTGGGAGCAAGGACTTGTTGATAAAATAGAATGTAAGAGGTATGTTAAGCTGACCTAAGTAGACTCTATTGCCAAAGTTAGTAAATCACTTCTATCTTTTCTTGTAACTTGTGTGATCATTAAATATAGCTATAAGTAGTGAATTGTGTTGTTGTTGTCTTATAAGTAAACAAAAATTAAAATAAAATAAAATAAAGTAAAAATTATTGCAAAATTAGGAAAGATGCTACAGTTTTGCCTTGTTGTTTAGTGTGTAAAATGTGGGCATGAGATTGGTCACTTTGTACCTTATTTTTCATTAATTTCCCATTCATGTACTCAATGTACTTCTCCCATTGATATTAGGGAAAAATTATGTGATGAACTATTGTATCTTTGATATGCTGTATCTGTGGAAATATGCTCTGTAGTTGTATTATGGAATTGTGATTTGAATTGCAATGAAATGATGTATCATTTTCCATGCTTGTGATCATTAATAGTAGTGTGTCATCACTATGTGTTCTTGGTTGTTTATTCTCTTCCATTTGATAAAAGTTTATGATTCGTAATGACCATTTTGTGTACCCCAGAGGACGTGAAAGATTTAGTAAATGCATAATTGCTTTTCGTGTAATGTGTGCACACATTCATCATATGCAATGTTCCGCAATGTTTCACTTTCAAAAAATTGTATTTGTTTGTTGTCCTTTAGTTCATATACTCATGGCATTATAACTTTCCACAACATGACATCTTCCTCATTTTCCGCCTTGTGGAATCATGTCCACCAAAGCTCGATGTCCTCTGCCAAATGCCTTCCACACTTCTCTCCTCTTTAGTGGGTTCAAACCCACCTTTGATCAACCACCTCCACCAAAATCCTGCAACATCTTCTTCTATCTCTACCAACAAATACATAGTATCTACAACACGCTCTTGTCTTCTATCCATCTCACCTTCTACATCTCATTTGAAACCAAAGAACATCATAAAATTGTTTTACTTCATCTTCATTCACAACTATATCATCGAACTTCACTGTGATGTCTTCCACCTCCTCATCAACTACAACTTTTCACTCTTGGCCTTTCATTGCAACATCAAACTTTGACATCCACTCTTCTTTAATCGCCAACAGTTATGTGAACAAATCTACTTCACCTTCGCCATCTGTTGCGACCTCTTCGTTGTTTGCTTCATTCTTTTTTGCCTTTTCCTCCATGCCTTTTTCACGTCATGTCTCAACTACGACTTCTTCGTTTGCATTGGTAGGGGCTACTCTCTCATCTTTCTTCATCCAACTCAGGCTACAATACTCTTTTTCGCTATCTTCTTTCTTCACCTCACTCTTCTTCACCACTTCTCTCTCACTCTTTCCAACACTCTTTTCCACTTT
>VDFB02000678.1:0-129834 GCA_007258455.2 Sequoia sempervirens | reverse complement strand
CACCTTGTAATGTGCTACTTAGTGTGTATTTTTTGTTATTTCTCTTTGGATGACCTTTGATGTTGAGCAATCCATCATGTGTTAAACCATGCACTTCTCCTTGTACTATACTTTCCATAGTCCCTCTAGCATGTTTTCAACCATCTCTTATGATGAGTAAGGTTGGGATGCAACCGATTTGCTATAGACCAACTTGCAAGTGGGGTACCCCTTTGTCTTTGTGTTATGCTTGCATGTACTGTTACCTTGTAATGTGCTACCTAGTGTAAGGACATTGTTCTTGGAAGGTGTAACTTTTGTTTTTATGTCTTGAAGTCCCTTGAGTGTTTCCTTTATTTTTTGAATGTCTTGTGCCATGTTAAACTTCTCCATTTTGATTCTATTGGACGTGCTTGCCATATTTTTCATGCAACAAGGTCACAAAATATTCTTCTATGAAACTCCTGCTGAAATTGAGAATAGTACAAAAAACCCTTCAATTCAACAATGGAAACAAAGCTAGCCAGACTGTAATACCAATTGAAAGGAAGTTGGGCAGATGGAAGCAACTTCCTACACCAATATAAGTAGAAGAGGGTTGCAAAAAATTCTTAAACACCTTTAAAGTTACAAATTTGCATGCACTTTCATATCATAAACAAATGAGCAATGAAAGCATAACACAAAAATTTACGTGGATAAAACCCTTTCAAGAGAAAAAACCAACACTCCAAAAGCATGCAATACTTTGTATTATTAGTAATCAAAATAGAGTACAATATAATATCATCATCAAGCTCATTAACAAGACCTTTCATACTTTTTGAAGATTTTGGAGTAATTGTAGCAGCATAACTCCTTAAAATTTTACTTTATTGGGTGTGATCTAATAGGATGTTCAAGTCGTCGAGAGAAACATAATTTTGTCAAAGTTCATAAATTATATTAAATATTTATAAATTATGAAAAAATATTTGTATAATTTTTGAGTTGATTTTATTGGTCATATTTAGTGAATAGTAATTTGGAATAATTTAATTTCTTATGGGTATAAGTGGTTCACTTAGCATTCATCATATTTAGGAAAGAAACATAGAGACATTTTGGAGATCATCTATCTCCAAATCAAACATGCATAACCATAAACTTTCTCTAAAAATCGAACTCACTTTTAAACTTATACTTTTATTATATTGAAAGTTTAAATATACATTACCTATTAAAATTGTGTGAGATGTTTTAAATTCATATAAAGAAAAGATTGAGTAGAGGAAATCATCTAATACATAAACATGTTCCAATTACCATTATGGCCCGATACAACAAGGATCTTTTGTTTTTTAATACCTATTACTTGTAGTGTTATGTACTAGTAGTCATTATGTTTGTACTAAATAATTCACACAAAGTATCAGTTTTTACAAATCACATCAAAGAAACAATCAATTGCATGATAGCGTAAGACAATTAATGAAACATACCTTGATGTACATGTTCTGACCTCACTTGTTTTTAAATATTTTTGAACAACTTAGTGGGAACGTGACTGACATGACTACATCATTGATACCTAGAACCCTATACATACTTTACACTGTTAACATCTTTTCTTCTTATTGTAACACTCTTACAAGATACTTAAATAATTCTACTTTTTAACTAAAATACTATTACCATACAAATAGCTTGGAAAAGTCCAGGTACCAACACAAACATGAACAATAGCTAGGGGAGAGGATCCGCTAGTTGAGCATGTTTCAATAGTTATGATAGTAGTTGTTTATATAATGTTCAATAGTTGTGACTTGACTACCCACAATTAAACAAAATGTATTCTTTTGATCTAAAAAGCAACCAATCATGTGATGTCACATCAATGCTCAACTACCCATGATGTGAATGCACAAGTATTGGTAGCACTTTTTTATGGGCCTTTTTGGACACTTTGACAAAATGCATGCTGATGTGGCATCATATTTGATGATGTGGCCCTATAACAAAAGTTATAAACATGGGACTTGTCAAGTAAGCTGCTGTAAAAAATTGGGAGTGATTTGAGATTTCCACGTAGGATAATTAAAAGCACGAAGTTAGGTGCACAACTACTGGGTCCTCTCCCCTAGGAACAGTAGAGACAAAAAAAAGTCTATAACTTGAAACAGGAATTAGATGCTTATTGACACAAGGCAGAAACATAATGCTGCTCTGCAACAATGTTTGTCAATCTATAACTAGTTATGAAAACTTCTGGATTCAACTGTGTATGTTTATTTAGATCGACGTTTGTCACTCAGTGATCAACGTTTCAAATTTATAACTAACTGTGTTTGCTTTGACTGTTGATCTGTATTATGTTGATTCTCGACTGTTACCAGTATTCTGTAATCCCTTATTATGGTTAACACAATAAAAAATAAAATCTACAATGTGATTCCGTCTTCTAAAAGAGTTTCAAAGTGACATGATTCTTTTTTCAGGTTGTATAGATTTTCTTGAGCTAAACAACAAATCTGAATGTTGCAATCAACACCAAACAAGGCAAAACATTTGATGTAAGCAATGACATCAACTGGTACTTCTTAAATGCCATTAATGTCACCAATTTAAATTTGTCTTTGCTTTGTGAGGTAGTCGGAGCACGTTCTCTTCATACTTTATTTGCACAGACACATTGTCAGCTCTGTGAACTTGATAATTCTCTATAAACACTGTAATTTCCTGGCGTACAGGCAACCATTATTGACTTTGATTACACATTTTCACACGCCTTGGATATTTTTTTCTTCATTGTATTATTTCATGTGCATGTTTGTCTCGTCGAGTTTTCTTGGACTAGTTTGTGGAAGATGGTCTCTATAGGTTCTCCTAATGGAGTGTATTCGCATCAAGTAAATCGTTTAGGCTGTCCTTTGGGGATAATCACATAGTGTTGGGTAGCCTGATTATTTTGGGAAGATGATGGTGCAGGTATTTGAATGTTTAAAATCAATCACATCATCATTGACTATGTTCTTATTCTTGTTTCAAAAATGTGATTTGTCCTTAAATTAATTATTTCTTTGCTCTCCTTATAGATCTTGCCTAGTCTTTTGGCGAGAAGTTCTTTTTCTATGGCAAATTCTTTTTCTATATTTTTTTGAAAAAAGTTGGCACATTGGATTTGTAAGTGAAATCCCATTTCTTGATTCAAGTTTTCAAAAAATATGGTTACAAGTTAATTTTTGGGAATGGACCATACAAAGCGACTAGAAAGATGTATCCATCTTTTTAAGAAAGAGGCAATGGTTTCACCATTCTTTTCTTGTGTTACATAGTTTCATCATGGTGATGTTATGTTTGATGTTGTAAGATAAATAAGTGACTAAATTGTGTGGCTAGTTTGGAAAAGGTGGTGATGGTCTCATGAGGAAGGTGGGTAAATCAATCTAGGGCTTGTCCACCTAAACTTCTAGGGAATAGGCTTAGAAGATATGCATCAATATATGACACTTCTTGGAATGTTATGTAAAATTCCTTAAGGTGCTCCCTAGGATCTACCTTTCCTTTATATTTACCGAATTTAGGCATTTCAAAGTTTTGAGGAAAGGGGATCATTGTTCAACATGGATTTATCAAAAGGGTAAGGACATAGTTCTTGGAAGGTGTAACTTTTCTTTTGATGTCCTAACTGAAGTCCTTTGAGTATTTCTTTTATTTTTTGAATGTCTTGTGACATTAAACTTCTCCATTTTGATTCTAATGGACGTGCTTGCCATATTTTTCATGCAACAAGGTCACAAAATATTCTTCTATGAAGCTCCCACTGAAATTGAGATTAGTACAAAAAAAACCCTTCAATTTAACAACAGAAACAAAGCTAGTCAGTCTTTGATATCAATTGAAATGAAGTTGGGCCAGTGGAAGCAGCTTCCTACACCAATCCAAGTAGAAGAAGGTTGCAAAAAAATCTTAAACACCTTTAAAGTTGCATATTTACATGCACTTTCATATCATAAATAGATAAAAAATGAAACCATAACATAAAATTTTATGTGGTTAAAACCCTTTCAGGAGAAAAAACCAACACTCCAAAAGCACAATACTTTGTATTATCAGTGATCAAAATAGAGTCCAATATAATATCATCACCAAGCTCATTAACAAGACTGCTCACACTTTTTCAAGATTTTAGAGTAATTCTGGCAGCATAATTCCTTAAACTTTTGCTTTATTGGGTGTGATAGGATGTGCAAGTCGTCGAGAGAAACATGATTTTGGCAAAGTTTATAAATTACATTATGTTTATAAATTATGAAAATTTATTTGTATTTAGTTGATTTTATTGATCATATTTTATGAATAGTAATTTGGAAGAATTTAATTTCTTATGAGTGTAAGTGGTTCACTTAGCATTCATCATATTTAGGAATGGAGCATAATTTTCTTTTTGGAGATCATCTATCTCCAAATCAACATGCATAACCATAAACTTTCTCCAAAAGCCAAACCCACTTAACTTATACTTTCATTACATTGAAAACTTAAATATACATTACCTATTAAAATTGTGTGAGATATTTTAAATTCATATAAATAAAAGACTAAGTAGGGGAAATGATCTAATAGATAAACATGCTCCAATTACCATTATGGCCTAATACAACAATGATCATTTGTTTTTTAATACCTAGGGGAGAGGATTCAGTAGTTGAGCATGTTTCAATAGTTGTGATAATAGTTGTTTATATAATGTCCAATATTTTAATCAATATTGGACCAATAGTTGTGACATGACTACCCATAACTAAACAAAATGTATTCCTTTGATCTAAAAAGCAACCAATCATGTGATGCCACAACAACACTCAACTACCCATGATGTGAATGCACAAGTATTGGTCAACTACATCTTGACAAAAAACATGTTGATGTGGCATCATATTTGATGATGTGGCTCCGAAACGAAAGTTATAAGCAGGGGACTTGCCAAGTAAGCTGCGGTAAAAAATTGGGAGTGATTTGAAATTTCCATGTAGGATAATTAGAAGTGCGAAGTTAGAGTGCTCAACTACTAGGTCTTCTCCCCTATTACTTGCAGTGTTATGCAGTAGTAGTCATTATGTTTGTACTAAATAATTCACACAAAGTATCAGTTTTTACAAATCACATCAAAGAAACAATCAATCACATGGTAACGTAAGACAATTAATAAAAGATACTGTGATGTACATATTCTGAGCTAACTTGTTTTGAAATATTTTTGAACGACTTAATAGAAACGTGACTGACATGACTACACATTGATACCTAAAACCCTAAATATACTTTACACTGTTAACATCTTTTTGTTCTTATTGTAACACTCTTATAAGATACTTAAATAATTGTACTTTTTAACTAAAATAATATTACCCATACAAATAGCTTGGAAAAGTCCAGGTACCAACACAGATGTGAACAAAAACTAGGAATAGTAGAGACAAAAAAGTCAATAACTTTGAAGCAGGAATTAGATGTTTATTGACAGAAGGCAGAAACATGATGTTGTTCTGCAACAATGTTTAACAATGTTTGTCAATCTATAACTAGTTATGAAACCTTCTGGATTCAACTGTGTATGTTTATTTAAATCGACATTTACCATTCAGTAATCGATGTTTTGAATCTATAACTAACTGTGTATGCTTTTACTGTTGGTCTATGTTGGTCTATATTCTGCTGGTTCTTGACTGTTATTAGTATTCTGTAATCCCTTTTTATGGTTAACACAATAAAAAAATAAAATCTACAATGTGATTCTGTCTTTAAAAGAGTTTCAAAGTGATATGATTCTTTTTTCAGGTTGTAAACAACAAATCTGAATGTTGCAATCATTTGATGTAATCAGTGACATCTGTCTTTGCTTTGTGAGGTGGTGGGAGCACGTTCTCTTCATACTTTATTTGCACAGCCACATTCTGTAAACACTGTAGTTTCCTGGCGTACAGACACCCATTATTGACTTTGATTACCCATTTTCACACGCCATGGATATTTTTTTCTTCATTGTATTATTTCCATGTGCATGTATGTCTCATATTTATGAGAGGCGGTCATTATTTGTGCAGGTTTTTTTAATGTTTATTCAATGTTCATATTTATTAATTATAATTTATAGCAATTTGTTATGGTAGATGTCAATAGTAATTGATATCATTTTGAAATAAAGTCAAGAAGTTGATTGTGTCATTATATTTTTTCAGTTGTATTTTGTATTTTTTTTTTTTTATATGTTTGTCTTATATTTATAAGAATATGATTAGAAAATAATGGTTGTTATTGTAATTTTTTTTTTAGGTATATATGTCTTATATTTATGAGAATATGATCAAAGAATAATGATCGTTATTTGTAATGATTAATGATATATATTTATGAACTTATCATCAATATCTTGTAGTTTTTTTAATGTTTTATTCAACATGGGTGCTTACTTATTGGTCTTTAATTGTAAGAATTTTGCAATAATGTGTTAATGGTGGGTTTCCATAGTAATTAATACAATTTCAAATAAAGTTAACAAGCTAATTATGTGGTTGTATTTTTTAATTTTCAAATAAAAACAATATTAGCTTATTGGATCATGTTAGAGGATGTGACATTTTGAGATTTTCACGTAAAATATATTTTTCATTGAATTTTGATTGTTTTTAGCAAGGACCATGAATTAAAAGTACTTTTTTTGTTATTTTTTTCACTAAAGTCGTAATCTTAACAATAAATTATGTGTCCCAAAAATTTAACTCTCTTAAAAATCCATGTTTGATTGAAATGAAAAGTTGAGGATATCAAGATAACAAGTGTCCACTACAATATTCTTTTTCCATAATGTAAAAACTTGTTACATTTAATGTATTTTTCAAAAACATCTAGATATGCCACTATCTCTTATAGGCTAAAAGAAATTAGAGTAATTGTAGGCACATAACTCATTGAAAACTATTAAATTATCCCTTCACATGACAATACTTGTGGGACAAAATAAGGATAACTTATAAATTTTTTGAATCATTTACTTATTAATGTTTACCAACAAATTCTTTTAACATTTCTATGGGCTATGTACACATATGAAATGCAAGCATACAGGAATGAGTTAAACTTAGTTCACTTATCCTAGACTCACAATATATGCAACACTCCAATTAAGCATACATATTAGCAAACATTAATGAAGATACAATATTGTTATCAACACCAATCCTTGTTGCACCAAGCTATGATGATTGTCCTCCAAGATCATAATATAAGTTCTCCTTACTAGTAGCATAACATCGCATAAGGAGTGTAAATCAAAATTGCTTGGGCTGCATCCAATTTATAGATTTTTGGATGAAGGATTGGATAGCTAGGATGAATTTGAAGGATCATGGGCTCTTATTGCTTGAGAGGCTTGGGAGGATGAGGAGATGATAAGTGTCTCCATGTGTTTGATGGATGGGGATGAGTCAAAGATTAAAATAAAATAATTGGTTGAGGATTCCCTTGGAAGAAATGGATGGATAAGATTGAAAGGCTAATTTGAAGTACCATGGGGGTATGAGCAAACCTTTAACCCATTTGATATGTACTGAGAACTATGATATGTGTATAAAGACCCATATGTTGTGTACAAAAGCCCATACATTTATACACTTTTGAAAGATCTACAACATTTGAACAAGATAATGAGGGTTAGGAGTGTACAAGTGGGGGATTAGAGGGATAAATGGTTTTATCCCACTAAATGAAAAGTGGATGGAAAAGAGAATATTTAATTTTTGGGATGAGGACACGAGACTTAGATAAATAAATATTTGAATTTATTTATCTTAATTGGACTATAAAAGAAGGATGACTTAATGATTTAAGCTAGGAATAGGGGTAAGGTGAATAGTGATGAATATTGATTCTATTAATAAAATAATAAAATATAATGACATAAAATTAGATAGCTAATCAAATAAATGGATATTTATTTAATCAATTATAGAGGAAATGATTGAGTGATGGGTTGAAATGATGCATGCCAATTTTGGGTGTCTACAGTTTCCCCCTCTCTAAGATGGTTGTACAAAGAAACACCATTTCAAAGAAGAGTAAAACTAGTAGGAAGAGAAAGAAGATGGTTAGATGCCCTAGTCATTCAATGGAAAAGTGACTAGGAAGAATCATGATGGGACTGAGGATGACTCCTTGAGAGGACATGCAGGTTTGGAGACCATGGGTGTGCTCTCAAAATGGATAAAAAGATGCAAGACAAAAGAAATTAGGGGAAAGGTGGGAATAGAATGAAGGAACAATGGATTATACATGAAGGGGTTGGAAGGGAATGAATTATGCTATATTGGCTTGAGCACTCTATTTGATATGGTATTGGATTTTATGCACCATGGTATAGAGGACTAGGTTGACAATGTTTCCCGTGAATGCAAGCACACTCTTTTGGATGCATATGACATTATTGTTGCCACTAAAATGCAAATTTACAAAGTGGGTTCCATCTTATAGAAGAGTTCAACGCCAAACAAGGCAAAACATTTGATGTAAGCAATGAAATCAATGTACTTCTTAAATTCCTTTAATGTCATCAATTCAATTTTTTATTTTTATTTTCTGATGTGGTAGAGCACGTTCTCTTCCTACTAGTAGAGCTTTTTAAGGAGACTAGGCTCCTCAAAACTGTTGGCTTTCTGGTCAAGATCTATAATAGGAGGGCAGACATGGAAAAGAACTTGAAAATGGTTAAAGTTTCAGTGCTTGGTCCCATAGATTGATGGTCTTGTGGACGTCATTAAAAACCATTCATTCATTCATCCCACTTTATTTTCCCACAACCATTTCCAGCTCAGTGAACGTGATTTACATTCTGTAAACACTATAGTTTCATGGTGTACATGCAACTATCATTGACTTTGACTACACATTGTTACGCTTAGGCAAGGATTAAATTTGATGGCCGTATGGCCGTATTTAGTCATTCTAGCTGAAAAATACAATTAAAATTTTAGGAAGACTGTATCACTTGAAAGGTAAAAATTTAGTTAAACTGTTAAAATTTCTTTGTAATTATTCCTATATATGTTTTTTCAATCTACATATATTTTTCTTAAAATAGATAACCTTTAATATTTGAAAGGCAACTTCAAATATTTAAATGATCGTCACAAAAAAATTGCTTGATAGGCAGGGTCAACTGTCAAATTTAAGGCACGCACTTAGGTGTTTTCCTCATTTCTTATATTTATGAGGAAATATGATTTGAAAAGGAATTCTATAGCAATGTATTATGGTAGGTTTCAACAATAGATACAATTTTAAAACAAAGTTTTCTTCTTTACAAAGTTAGAAAAAAAAAATTAATTTTTTTTTTTATATATATAAATAATAATATTAGTTGTTTTTGTAATATGTTATTGGATCATGATTGAAGGTGTGAAAATTTGAGGTCTTTTTTTATCTATTTTTTAATGAATTTCAATTATTTTGGTCAAGACCAATGATGTTAAGGTATTTTTTTGTTGTTTTTTTGTTCTTTGAGTTGTAATCTTAGCAATAAATTATGTGCACCAAAATTTCAACTCTATTAATAATCTTTGTTTGATTGAAATGACAAGTTGAAGATAACAAGTGTCTACTACAATATTGTCTTTTCATAATGTACAAATTGTCATATTTAATGTATTTTTTATAAAGATCTAAATGCATCACTATCTGGGCTAAAATAAATTGTAATAATTGTAGGTACATAACTCATAGTAAACTATTCAACTATTCCTTCACATGATAATACTTGTGGTAGAAAAAAAAATTAGTTTATAAATTTTTAAAACCTTTTGCTTGGTGGTGTTTAACAACAAATGGTTTTGATATTTCTATGGGTTATGCGCACATACAAAAATATAAGCATACAAGAACAAGTTAAACTAAGTTAACCTATTGTTTTCACAATATATGAATCGCTTTTATTAAGCATAATGATTAGAAAACAATAATGAAATATAAATTCTTGTAATGGTCAACAAAAGAAAACTAAGTCCATTTGAAAGTGTTTTTACTTATTACACTAGAATGAATCAACTACTTTAAGACTATTTAAAATTGTATTGATTATCCTTTTCTAGAAATTTAATTTTAAGTAGAACTTAGATAAAATTAACTTACTAAGATGCTTAAAGAAAGTAAACTAGTGAAGAAATCTAATAATAGAAAAATACTTACAAATTTTTGACAACATAAATGAGAAATGTAGCAAATAAAGAATTTGGGGTTAAAATTTGGAATTATTTGCCTAAGACGCCAGCACATTGTGCAGACATCCACATGTTATCTTGTTGTATCTATGAATAATGAGCAAAAAAATATTCAAAAACTATAAAAATCCACCCTTGTTCACTTAGTTTGCAAAACCAAAAACAAAAATGTACCAACAAATACTATACAATAAAAATATCGAAGAAACATTTACTAAATAAAAAGATTTAAAATATTTAAACTAATAATAGAAATGAATTTACAAATAATAAAGAACTTGCAAACCTCTGTGCAATTAAGTGTGATTAAAGTGCCAGCAGACATGAAGAAAAAGAAAAAAGTTTGGGATTGTTTTGAGATTTTCCTTAGTCATATCTCTGCTTTGGTATTTTTACCTCCATAATAGCCAATACATAGAAATAGATAGAAAGAGAGTGTGTTCTTCATCTAGGTGTATCTAGAATAATAATAGTGACTAAAATGAGAGATTGATAGGATGTGATAATTCCAAGGTGCTAATGAGCACAATAAAAAGACAATACTTACAATTAAAAATTAGAAATAAAAACAATGTTACCTAAGAAGGCTTGAGGAATCCAAGAAGGAGAGAGCTAATAGAGACCACTGAAAGAGCATTATATAGAGCTGTAGAATGAAAGAGATAATTGAGATAGTTTGAGAGTACAAGAGAGAGCCAAGAGAGAGTCCAAAAATAAAAATTTCTATTCAAATATTAGAAGAGGAGGCTAGAGAAGATTGCTAATGAGTCGTTTAGATTTATCCAAAGTTTTTTCCACTAACTTGGGAAGGTGACGAGAGGAAAATTATTTAGAAATTACCATTAAATGAAAAATATTGTGGAACACTAGCACAAAACATAAATGTTTATATGATGCACTAATGTCTAAACAATTCCTGCTAAAAATGATTTGAAACTATAAAAAAAATAAGGGTAATACAAAGGTGACATGAATAAGTGACCACAATAAAAGAGACTTGAGCACCTTAAGAAAGAAAAATTTTAATGCAAGGGTTGAAATGAGCCTACATAAACAATAATGGAATGGAAACCAAGTAGACACAAAACATATTGTGAAATTGCAAAGGTATGTAATTGTTCATCTTAAATTTTCCCCTCATTTTAGTAGACTTATGAACCTACATGAATATGCATGCTAAAGTAAAAAGGGAAAGTATTGGAAAGAAAAATAAAATTATAACACCATAATGATATTGTAGAGGATGACAAAAACTCTTCAAGTGGATGAACCATGCCCCTAGGTTGACAACCTACTATAAAATAAATACATTAGACAAAAAAAATATTTCACAAGGAAACATAGTTAGAAAACATAAACCTACAAAAATATTGGGTTAGAACATCATAAACATATGAACATAAAAATACATATACATAAAGGAAAACAAGCATATAGAAAACAAACAAATAAAATTTTGAGTTAGCAAAGTGAAATAGACTTCAATGTGGGAGGTTATCTCAATACTATGCATCAGATCCCCAAAATACAACAAAAATAAAATATACAAAACATAAAATAATTCTAAAATGATAAGAATAATGTCATGAGATGATTAATTACTTCAAGGAGAGAATGCATATGAATAGATAAGGAAGCAATCAATATAGAAGTACATGACTCAAACACTAGCTTGCTCTATCACTAGGGGTCATAGAAATCTTAATATAAAAATAGATCATGAGCTAGCAAGTTGTTTTACTCTAGGTGACCATGGATATAAAAGGGTAAGCCATATTAAGTGCATAGGCTAGAAAGTTAAATTATGCTACTTGTGGCTCATAAACTACCAAAGTGGGACATATGAAGGCCCACAAGCTAGCAAGTTTTATTATGCTAGGTGATTCACATGCTACCAATGCTATGGGGAGCATAAAAATAAAGTGAAACCATAGAGGGGTAAATAAATAAGTGTTGCAAGGAGCAACAATAAATAAGGTGTATGTAAGGATGAACATGTTGATCAAAATATATGTGCCCCCTTAAAATATTAGCATGTATGGTATATTGATATTTTAACGTAAAGAAAAGGGAAAGAAAGAAAAGAGGGGATCTTAAGGAAGGATGCATGCCTCTAAAATAAGCTACCCTTTGTGTAACGGGAAAATCGATAGAACATTAAGAGATAAAAAAATGCTTGAATTGAAACTAATCCAATCCAAACAAAAGCTAAGATTCATACCTATTACTCATGAAATGAAACTATGAAGAACAATGAATTCACAAAAGTAATTGAAACAAAACAATAACAATGAATTCAATACAATGTAGCTTTACCATCCCATGTCGAAGTTTGTTCATAAAGATGTTGGATTGTTTGTTGTATCAATGCAAAGCCTCCATTTGTGTGTAGCAAAAGCTTGAAGGTTTGTGCAATGTTGTTGATTGAAGATGTGAGTAATTTTTTTCAAAATATTGATTGTGATTTTGGCATTACTTCATTGTGTAAAATATGTTGATTCTCCGATCATTTTTTAGAAGAAATGAGGTTTTTATATAGAATTTGTGTTTCAAAATGAACACTTGAGATTGCGAAGTAGAATATCCCGATCAACGGTTCAAAACCATTGAGAGGATTTAGATGGGAATAATCAGTGTATTTTGATTATGTAATTGGTTTGATTGAACAAATCAATTTGAGTGTTCAGTGGGATTGAAGAAATAGATAAAATAATCTGTGGAATTGAAGAATAGAGTGATCTGTTAGGAAATAGATGGATCAATCAAAGAATAGAGTGAGCAATCAAGGGAACGTAATTTGCTCAATCATGAAAGTGGGTGAGGATAATTAATTAGTTGATTTAATTATCTTTTTGAGTTGAACGTGCAAATCATGTTTGACTTTTGTAAACAAAGTTGTATTTGTTTGATTGACCTTTTTGATGATGTTTTGAATAATTTATTTAATTATTCATGTTTAGGGGAAAGTGATTTAATTAAACTATTATGTTTTAATAATTTAATTGACTTAGGGGAATAGGGTAAATTAGCGACATAATTAAATAATTGACTTGATGTTATTTGATTAATCAAGAGGAATAAAATTAGATTAGGACCCTATTAAATAAATAAAATTTATTTAATTGATCAAAAATGATGAAAAGGTGAATTAATTAAATATTGTATTATTATTCAATTAATAGAGGAAATTAGGGTTTTTTATGCAATTAAAGTGAAATGCAGTGATATTAAGTGATAATGATGTCGATGATGATAAAATGCCATTTAGGATGTGTGATAAGTGTTAGGTCAATTTTACATGTCTACATTTTTCCCCTCTTTGAGACAAAGTAGTGGTTGGTTTGTTTCAAATATTTTGATGTTAAGATCAAGATTTGAAAAATTTTATATGCCCCACTATGCTTCAACAGTCAATGTAATGATGGTAGGACCTTGGGCTGCCCCTCAAGAGATTGGCTGAAAATTATCACTTTTGAGGTTGAGCTCACAATACTATTCCATTTTAGTTCTGATGTGTAGAGGATAAAAAATTAAGCCTTTAGGTCCCTCATAGATACTTCATATGTTCCCAGGAGGTCCTAATTTTAACCTAAGAGGCTTTCCTAGGTAAAAAATTAGGGTTTCAAGGGTTAAAATAGGTAATTAGGGCTTAATTCTCCGCATTTGCATTTTGAGCCTATAGGAAATTCTTGCCTCTGAATTTCATGATTTGTCGATTGTCGAGGAGCTATGGTGAGGATTTGAGGAGCCCCACATCACGTGGATGTGAGTTCGAATGACCTCCAAGTGTTGATGCCTCAATATGTACCATTTTCTTTCACGTTTTCAACTTTCCATTTTGTGTAAATAATGCATGAAGTTCAATAGCGTTAATTTCATGTTTTGTTCTCTTTTCAATCATTTTTATTGCTTTTAATGTTTGTTTCCATTTCTCTTTCAATTTTTCTACTCACACTTGTTAGAAATGTTCACATTTGACATACATTTTCACTTTCGATCTTTTTGTTACATTTTGTTCGCCTTTGTCAAACTTTTGCGCTTTTGAAAAAGTTTTTCACTTTATTTTAATGCTTTGGCATTTGTTGAGTGCTTTCAAAGAAATAGTCATTGCTTTCACCTGTTTTAACACTTTTCCTAAAAAGGTCACCACTTTTACTTTGTTTAGAATTTTGAGTAAGCCTTTTTGCAATTTGAGGTTCATTTCATATTTTTGTAGGGAATTCTTAACATCATGGGTTGAATGGTTGGATGTAGTTCTCGATCCTCTTATGTTGAGGGAGTGACGACCATGTGCATTATTTGATTTGGTCGTTGGGTTTTAGGAATTGGAGCTACATGTTTTAGATGTTGTTGGCTTGCGACACATTAGCTACATGCTAACTATCAGATGTCATAGAGCTATGATGACCACTCTTGTGGAGAGGTGGCACTCAGAGACCTCATCCTTTCATTCACCTACTAGCAAGGCCACCATCACCCTAGAGGATGTGTGGAGGATCCTCCATGTGCCCATTCATGGAGAGCTTGTTACTTATTCCATTCAACAAGGTATACGTGCTATGCATCGAGTACTTGGTGTGAGACATCTTCTGGTTCACGAGGAAAAGATAGACTTATCTAATTTTGTTGGTAGTGTGGATCCAGTTTCCTTACTTCTATGTGGTTTGGTCATGGGGCTCGTTGTTCTAGATAGGCAAGGCAAATAATTCCCAATTGGTTGGGGTGTGTGCATCGAGCAAATGTTCAAGCATGGCACTAGATATGCATGGGGCCCATGTCTCCTTGTATATTTGTATCGAGATATGCACAAGGTCACCTACTATGGAGGTAGTTCTATTTTTGTTGGTGTCTCCTTGTTGCATGTATGGGCCTGGGAGCACATCTCAATTATTCAGCTTTATGGTATTTTGGATCAGACTCTAGAGGATCCATATTCTTATTGTTATGGTGATTTTCTTCACTACACCTGGCTCGAACAACTTTATTGGCATTGTGTTTTAGATGATATGCCAAGTTTTGTATGGAGACCATATTTGGGTTGTGAGGCATGGCACAATGATCAGTATTAGTTTCCATATTGTAGACAGACTCAATGGCTCATTGGTCGCGTTTTCTCTTTGCTAGAGAGATATCTACCTAATAGGGTTTGTTGATAGTTTGGTGAGAGATAGGGTTGTTTGCAGATGCTTATGAGGCTCATTTTGGTCAGACTACCAAAGAGGTCTATGTATGGGGTTTACAAGTCGATCATGATGTTGTTATTGTAGAGTTTAAAGCCCTTTCCACATTTGGGTGGGGGTGGCTAGTTGGTTTAGTAGATCCTAGGACTACCCCAAATTTTGATCAGTGGTCGACGTGACATATTCCGTTGAGATTTATAGATCTTATAGGTGTTCCTATAATAGGTAGGGTGGGTATTATTGGTCATCGTGGCGAGTGATAGCGTGTTCAAATTATCATCGAGCAACTGGACAAATCCCAATAGGACAATGTAATGCAACAAGATCAGGGACAGGTTCTGGGTCATCCTCCACCACCTAGAGATGAAGCAGCGCAATTAGTGCAGATGAGAGATGGCTTTAGGGAAGAGTGAGACACTGAGATTGGGCGTCGTCTTTTTGTCGAGACACAGTTGTGTAGGTTATTACCACTAAGAGAGATAGCCTTAGGACATAGCATGATGGCCTTCGTGTAGAGAAAGATCGGTTGATGATGGAGGCTACATATTATTAGACTCTGTATGCTACCTTTGTACCTAGGGCTCAATAGTGTCCATGCTTTGGGGAGTTGAGTACTGCAACAAGTGTTGAGTCAGGTGGGTATTCCGTTAGATAGCCTAATCAACCACGTCATTCTCCCCACCTCAACCAGGATCCTTAGAGTTCATCTCCTCTAACTGGGTAGTATTATTATCGTTCTTGATCATTATGATATTCATTGTTTCAAAGACATCATTGTTGACATGATTTTGTATATATATTCATCGGCCCAGTTGAGGCCTTGTATAAATGCATTTTTTTTGTATTATGATATCACACATGTTTCCATGATGATGTTCCTAACATTATCATTTTTTATGATGATATATATGAGATATATGTGTTTCTATTCGGCTTTCATTATGTGTTTATTTGATGATCATGGATGATGATGTATATATGCTTATGTTTATGTTTTGTACTTTTTTGATAAATGCATATGATATGGTTGGATGGATGATCAATATATCTATATGATATATGATAATTTATTATGTATATGATGGTATCCTATCTAAGTTGTGATGTATGATTATACATGATACATGATGTTTTATTGCTCTATTATCATCATGATATGTATTGAAAAAATCATGAATGTGGGATGGGTATGGGACTAATGCTATTGTGATGCAGGATGGAGCCATTAGAAGAAATGTTGGATGATGGATAGAAATTTGTTGTTATTAGTTTGATGAAGAGTTGCTTTTTCTTTTCATAGAGGCTTTGTATCTTTATTAACAATCCATTTTTATGTAGAAAATAGACACTACGCACTAGGGTATTGATAACCAAGGTGTCTTTGTATCGATTGTGTGGACTTTGACTCAACATACAAAGAATCCTCTCGCTCGTACTAGACATATGGAAACTTTGTTTAAAATATATGGTTAGGTTAGGTTAAATTTTTTTGGACCATTTACACAAAGAGGTATAAAATACCTAACATGCAATTGCTACTTAAATTATCTTAAAACGGCTTTCATACACTCAATAAAGCTAGCATCCGCCATGGTAGTATCACAAAAAAATCTTACAAACAAAAAACCAAAATGACACTCAATTGCTGCCATTCCCAGGTCTTCTCTAAATCCTTATGGACATCCTCAAGAGATCTGGAGAATGAATCAATAAAATAAATCATAAAGATAAGAAGTTATAAAAAGATAAAACAATGTTGCAGTATCACTTGCCATATATGTTTTTAGGTTTTAGGGTATTATCTATTGTTGATCATGTCTATTATAGGACTGAATCCATTAAGGCATATCTCAGGATGTTGTTGGTGAATTTTCAAAAGATAGGTAGTTAAAACTTTGTCATTGTTTTCATCTATTTGTAATCAAATCTTTGTGATTTTTTGCTTGAAAGTTCTAGCTTTTGGTGTTTGCTCTGTTTGTTTGTCTTTTTTTACAAAGGGTGAAGATGATAATTTGTTTATTATGGATGAAAAGTTTATTATAGATTGTGATGATGGAGTTAAGAGCTTTTTTATTTTTTGAGTTTTGTGTGATATGTTATTTATGTTAGTTTCAAGGGACTAATGTAGGGCCTCGAGGGCTCATCAAAGATAAGCCTTTCCTACTTTGTACACGCAGAGGCTCATAGTTTTCCTGGTTTGATAACAATACATTTTTGAATTTTTTGTTTTATGGATGGTTTTGGATTTTGAATTTTTTGACTAAGTTGAAATAAAGCGTGATAGACACCTAAGGAGACTAGAACCTATAGCCGCAGGGGCTGATAAGTCTTTCCTACATTGTACACATAGATACCACATAGTTCGACTAGTGTTGACTCAAAGTATAACATATTTTTAGGATTTTTGATGTTTTGACTTTATTTTTTATTTTGTTTGGTTTTTTTGTTTTTTATTTTGATAGTTTTCAACCATGATGGGATGCACAAGGATCTAATTTGTTATCAATTTTGAGAAGTTACCCCCAATTTGAGGCAAGAGTATCTTCCTTAATCAGTTATCAAGCCATGGTTGATCATTTGTTTTATTATGGGACGAATTAGTGGATGCTTTAAATAGTGCTGATAGATAACGATGCATGTCTTATTCAAACGTAGCACTTGTTTGCTAGGTTTTCACTATGGAACCTGTTCTAAAAGCACCACAAAGTAGTTTTCACTTAAAGAACATTTATTTCTTTACTATTTTTCTTTCTTTTTTTGTATATTTTATATTTTTACCCTTTTTCCTTGGGGTGTTCTAACGTGTTTCAAGTATAGAACCTCTTGAGATGGTTTTTGTTTAGCAGTTTGGCTAAAGGTTCTCCTTCAGGAGTAGCCAACTTATAAGTTCCAGAGCCATAGCTTGTCATGATGATGAATAGGCCTAACCAATTGGGTTCAAACTTACCTTTACCATCTTGATTTAGCCATACCTTCTGATTCTCTTTGAGTACCAACTCACCAACCTGAAGTTTCTATTTTTTATCCTTTTATCATAGCTTTGTTTGAGCCAATTTTGATAAAATTGAAGATGGTTGAACACACTCAAATGCCTTTCGTCTAGGAGTTCCAACTCACTTAATCTAGATACCCAATACTCTTCATTGTTGATCATGCCTTTTAATGATATTCACAATGAGGGGATTTCAACTTCGATTGGTAATACAACTTTTAATCCATAGACCAAGGAGAAAGTTGTGGCACCTGTAGGTGTTCTTATATTGATTTGATAAGCCCATAGGGTTGGGTTCAGTTGAAAATTCCAATCATGGCCGATGTCATTAACAGTCTTCTTTGGTATCTTGAAGATGGTTTCGTTAGATGCTTCAGCCTGACCGTTTCCTTGGGGATAGTAGGGCGTGGAGAATTTGTGCTGAATAAAGATGAAAAATTTGGTGACTTGCCCACTCATAAGAAAATTAAAAATTTAATGTCAATCCATAACCAATCATTAGAAAATTAATCAATAACCAAAATAAAGCATCAACTTGAAAATCATGATTACATAAGCTAAGTGACTAAGGTAAACCACATTTGAGGGAGTAATAGTTACATGACACCTTGGGGGCACCCTTTCCAAAGTGTGTTAGAGAGAGTATGCTCAAACACAATACAAACATAATTCATCAATATCACTCAACCATACCAAAGGGAACCACACTATCGAAATGAAAGAAACCATATACAAGGTTCACCATGACATCCACAAATTCTATCCATAAAAGGGTAGGGATTCACCTATGTACCACTTTAACAAGGAATTTGGCAATTACTTGCAATGACACACACATTATTCACATTATACAAATCACTACCACATGGTAAAACAACATAATATCTTTGTCTTTCACAAGGAACATTACAATAGAGGTTCAAAGACAAATTATCATGATGTTGGACTAATAATCATAATTTATTTTAACAATTAAACATGAATTTCATGTAAGAGGAAAACAATTCCAAATATCTATCTAGGTTCTTATGAGAATTCCCAAGGACAACATGATTTGGTGACATATAATTCATTGATCCAAATGTTCGATTATGACAATGCAACATTTTGTTCGCGCACTTATATGATCACTTCACACATACAATGATACTTCACTAAGAATGCAATACACAATGCATCATAAGAAACATTACCAAAAGAGCACATTTATATATTTTGGGCATAAGACCTAACCACATTTCTTTCAAATCACAAGTCATATAAGACAATTTATAATACTCTATCATGAGCCAAAACATTAACACCAATTCCAATCAAAGCATCCATACACACACATCTTGAGAGGACACAATACTAGGACCACTCAAGGGTTGTTACACATTCATACTTATCATCAATCAAGACATTGAGATAGCAATCACACATGAAAGCACTTCTCAAAAAACTCAAGGGTCTAACTAACCCTCACCAGAAAGCATATCATACCAAGGAAAAGTGACATCAATAATTGCTACCAACATCACAATCACACATACAAAGATGCAACCAAAGTTCTCACACAATGAGCAATTCATCAAGGAATGAGCATTCCTCACTCAAAAGACTATCAACCATGGGTATCTTTCCATCCTTATCAAATGTGTTAATATCTAGGGGACAATCTTCCTCATCAAACACAATACATGAATTGGTTCACACTAAACTCACTAAATCCCACCCAATCCATCCATGCAAGGAGACAAAAACTGACTCACCAAAACAAGTACTTGCACGATCATGCACCAAGTCCTAAAAACCACATGGGAAAAATATAACTCAAATATCTGAGTGCTACTAGAATGGCTAAGAAATGACCTGGATCAAGTTTTACATCTTAGCATAGTAGACAAAGCCCTAGTGTTAAACCTAGAGCTCTGATACCAAATGTAACGTAAAAAATCCAAATAAACATCAACTTAATCATATAAAAAAAAAAAATTACATTTAGATCAACATAGGAGAAATAACTCCATACAAGCCATGATGTCATATGACATATTGTTCATACATGAACATAAGTACTTGAAATAACATGATACAATAGTTGGCTTAGGTAGCCCATCGCCAACAATACATAATAATACAATAAGAGTACAAGTAGTGTACATATACAATGGAATCATCAAAAGTTCAATCCACTAATCATCCATAATTTAATAAATGTACAATTTGAAAGTACATATATACAAATAATAATTCAATAATAATGTGGATATATAAATAATAGTTTATGACCACCATCAACCCTCTCAGTCATCTGAAATTGGCTTACACTTCCCCGAAGAGTTCTTCCTAACATGAAGAACCACCAACCCTACACAAGATGCTTAGCAAAAAGAAATTGGCGAACATGATGAAATTTGGTGCATTCCCAATATATCTACATGCATTTATATTATACAAGAACATGCTATGATCCATATTAGGATATGACAAAGAGAAAATATATATAATAAATTCATCTATTGCAATGGTCTAAATCATTTGGCCAAGCATATTATAGCTAAATAAAAGTAGAACTAGAAAAGCAGTGTCTACGCTCCTATTAACCCATATTCAACACTTGTCTCGGAAGATAAATTTTCCACAAACACTCAAGAAAATAATATTTCCCTAATTTAATATTTAATCATAGCATGCATAATGATCACAATAAGTAAATAAACACTCTTTATCATTTCATGCAATTGATTATATATATATAACTAATTCAACCTTTCATGCATAAGGACGGTAAAGAATATGGTTGGCATACAATTAGTTTCCATTTAATAATATTACAACATGATACATCAATTAAAGAACATGCACCTTTATTCAATGTCATGCAAAATTTAATACTATTTTCCTTCCATGCATAATAAGGTAAAATGTTTAAATATCTAATACTAATAAAGGTTCTAATTCTAATATCAATATTTTTCTCGTCTTTATATCATTATCCTTCACTAATATAATGGTAATATCAATATTATAATGTTTTTATGATTAATTTAAAATTACCTTTACCAGCACATTCATTCATTATTGAACAACTATAAATCAAACTAACACAGTTTTGGTAAAATTGTAATAACTTTCTCATTTGTTGATGAAATTTAAAAATTCAAAAAGCTATGAAAAGCTGGTGAATAGGGATACAAAACAGGGCTTAAATTTGACGGTCGACCTGTGCCCTTAAAATATTATGATATACCTTAGTGTAAGTAAAATTATATCAAATCTCTCCTTTCATCTAATACAATCTTCTAAAAATTTTGATTGTATTTTACAGCAAAAATCTCTAAATACGGTCATACGACCATCAAATTTAAGTCCTGATGCAAAACCAGGATTTTTTTTAGGATATTTGCTATACTTAAAGAGCAGTTTGCAGTAGAAGTTGACTGATAATTGCATGGCGTGAAAAGAATAGTTTGACAGAATGCCTTGTTCAACTATCGCTTGCTATAGCTATGGAGAAAGTGGAGGGGGAGTCATTTACATTACTATTCCCTGGAGGTCTGATGGTTCTCTCTGTAATGTGAAGATCCTCAGCAGGGCTCAAACATAAGATAAGTAAAACGTATGACAAAAAGAGAACACATAGACAAGGCAAGAATAAAATAATATGCACAAAAAGGACTAATAAAAAGCTTAAGAAGCTTCTATACAAATGCAATTGGCAGGTGTAACGCTAGACTCTACAACTTTTTTATCAACATCCTTGTAGCCAGCACCAAAGGAAATGTTTGAAATTGATTAAAAACATCAATCAAAGAATAAAAGAATAGAGGAGTTTGTCAGATGCTACAGTTGCAACCGATTTAGCAGATATGCATGCAAGAATGTGGAATCATGGATTAGGCTCACGAACTATGTGATACAATGCCTCAAAGAAATGTGTTTTGATATAGGAGAAATGTAAAAGGCATTGATAAAGGTTGTATTTGTATAAATAATGTTTATGTATTGTTAAAACAGACCAGCTACAAATAAGATAGCCATGATAGCTTTTTAACTGCCTCTTTTGATTTCTGCATAGAGGGTTGCATTGGAAGTAATTTCAAAACTATACTCATAATGAATATCTTTGCACGTTGGATTCAAGATCTCTCTTTTCATGAAAACTGGTATTCTTCGCTTTTATGCAATTAACCTGATCAACGTTTATGTGTGTTTACCTTGAACAATACATTCGAGCAAATTTATGATGCTGATAAGTTTATCAACAATCTCAGTGATGTGGTTAAAGTGGCAAGGCAATTGCGAAATCATAAGATAGCGAGTGTCACAAAGTGTGATCTGAAATATTGATGCAAAAACTACAACACAATCTAAGCCTGAAACATCTCAGCAATAATGGGTTGGGGTCCTAGCTCAGTTGGCTAAATCTTTCCTGTTGCAGGAGGTTGGTCACGAGGTCTAGTCTCCCCCACCCCCGTGGTACTGGAGGGCGTGTCGTGCCAGCGCCGCCGGTCACGTTAAAAAGTTTACCAGGCACACTACAGACATCTCAGCAATAATAAGATAGCTTTAATGATATGTCATCATGAAGTGGGTATGTACCTAAGGAAAGCTATGAAAAATAATTAAATGAAAATGATTGACAGCGATAAGGAAACTCTGCATATAATTGTAAGGATATCTATTAATCCATAACATAAAGCATAATGTAATATGGGTTTTAGCATGACATAAAGTTGCAACTTCCATGGTAGAAAAGACATGAGAACAATGAAAATATAGAAAAGGTATGGCTATGACTTAAGGATTCTTGATCTTTATATAACTCCTTATGCTCTCTTATATCCCGATGATATATCACGGAGTGTGATCCGAAATGTTGATGCAAAAACTACAACACAATCTAAGCCAGAAACATCTCAACAATAATAAGATAGCTTTAATGATATGTAATCTCACGAAGTGGGTATGTACCTAAGGAAAGCTATGGAAAATAATTAAATGAAAAAGATTGACAATAGAGAGGAAAGCCTACATGCAAGTGTAAGAATATCTATTAATCCATAGCAAAAAGCATAATGTAATATGGGCTTTAGCACGACATAAAGTTGCAACTTCCATGGTAGACAAGACATGGGAACAATGAAAATATAGAAAAGGTATGGCTATGACTTAAGGATTCTTGATTTTTATTTTTTTTATTGAAGAAGACTTATTAATAAAAACAATAAAACAACAAATACAAGTTACATTAGATTAACAACACAATTGTTGTTATAACCAGCAAACCAACAGGCAGGCTGTTTTTTTTTTTAAATAGCAATTACAGCAAGACATCAAGTAGCAAATAACCATTTACATCAAATAACAACACAATGGCTATAATTACCAACAAACATCAATCTCATAAGACCAACAGTTAGGCTGTTTTAAAAACAATAATTTATAGCATCTAATGGAAATAAAACAGAAATTTAGTGTAGCTGTAAAACAATCTGCTACAACCCTGATGAATCCAATAAAGCATTGTGAACAACACACCATGAAGAAACACATAATCAATGTGTATTTGATATGCACAACACAATCCTTTTTTCCTCCAAGCATGCCTGTCCACAAGAAATTTAAACAACTTATGTTTCCCTATCATCTTTGGAGATTAAATGCTTCATACATTACTTCCCAGCATTCCACATCAACTTGTGTTGGTCATAGAAAGCCAACTTTGACTGTAGACACCTGTTGCACCGGGAAAGGTAGGCTTAATTTTTTCTTGGATCTAGTTCAAGAGCTGCCTTACTTGGAGCAAGAGGATAGGAGAAGTACTTCCCTTCTTTCTCAAGAAAATGTCTATGCTCATAACAAGGGTATGCAAGTTGGAGTACATGGCAAAAAATTTGATCTCAAGAGGTAAAAAGGCATGAGCCAAGGCAGCCTGGCATTGAAATCTCCATATATGTTTTATTGTGATAAGCCAACTTGAACTAGTTAACAAGTTGTGCTTGGAGGAGAGCCCAAGAAGCACTTATTTCCATGACCATGGGAAATGAAACAAAGCTAGCAAGGAAGCAAAGAGGGCAGTCCAAAGCTTTTTAACTTGAGGACAGAACCAAAAACAATTTTTAAAAGTTTCAGTCATGTCACAAAATGGACAAGAGGGAGGTGGACAAAGGAATTTGAGGCAGATTCCAACCGGGATTTTGGCATGAAGAAGCTTCCAAGCGATGAATTGTGATTGCACATCAGCTTTTGATTGCCAAATTCGGAGGCTGAGCATGTTCCACTTTGGTCTATTGAGGTGACAAAGCCAACTAGAGCCAAGTCTACTTGATAGGGGCATGGTAGGGATGAGCTATTTATAAATGGCCTTAAGAGGAGAAGTTTTGATGCAGCTACCATCAACCACCTCTAGTCTTTAAAAAAGCTTGAATGACAGCTAGTAGACATGAGGATGGCAAGGTTAGGGGGCACCATATTTTGAGTTTCCAGCACTATGGCTTTATCTTTAGCATTTAAATTACAGCAGATTCTAAGTTGCTGCCAGGATTTCCATGTGAAGCTGGTAGGATCCCTTAAGTCATTGAACACTTGGATACCTCTTTTGTATAGACATTTAGCTTTCAATCTAGGAATCATGGCAAGAAGCAATACTGAGGCCATGACTAAAACATTGATCAAACCATAATAGCTTTTGTGAGACTATTTGTCATGCTTTCCAAATGCAATTTAGGGGGGCTGATCCATGAAGTTTGAAGTAGTGAGCTAAGAGGATCTTCTCATTCCACTAAATAGAGCTCCAAGCTTTACCTAAGGTAGTTGTTTGAATGCAATATCCAATCAACAGTTTCTAAGGAGCATTACCATCTAATGCTCGACCTATCCATTTGGCTGATAGACAGATTCCTTGAATGTATGGATCAATGATGCCCAACCCACCCTTCTCTTTAGGGAGAATACAAACAGACCAAGAGGTAGCAAGTTTGCCCTTTTTTTCCCCCATTTTGACCAAATAAAATTGCGAATTAGCTGAGTGAGCTAGTTGTAGCAAGCTTTGGAGGGTAGCCAGCAGGAGGAGGTATAAACATGATAGGCCAACAAGACTTTATTAGCTACCTAAATACGCCCAACCATTGAGAGAAAACGATTAGTCCAGGCCAACAATTTGGATTTGAATTTATTGAGGAACCATCTCCACATGTCCTTCAAGGAAACTCCTAGGCCAAAAGGAATGCCAAGATATCGAGATATGGTGTCATGCTTAATTTATTTCCATTCTTTAGGAATCCATGGGGGATGGGGATTGGATTGTATCATCTAGAATTCAATTTTATGCATGGCTAGCTTAGATCTAGAGGTGCTACAATAAAAATCAAGGATATCCAGTAGATTATTAATGTCTTTAGCAGAATTTTGAATGAATATCATGTTGTCATCAGCGAAATGGGAATTAAGCACCATTCCTTTATCTAGGAGAGAGATGTTATGGATGAGTGAATTAGACTAAGCATGTTGGAGGAGGTAGTCGAGGGCACCAGTAGTGTGAACATAAAGAAAAGGGGCTAAAGGGAAGCCTTGACAAATCAATTTTTGAAGGGGGAATTGAGGGGATAGGGCACCGTTAATAACCAATCTTACATTAGCATCCATGAACAACATTCAAACATGAGCACAAATGTTAGGGCCAAATCCCAACCATCAAAGCATGGTGAGGATGAAAGACCATCTCATATGATCATAAGCCTTGTCGAAATCAAGTTTGAGGATCAACACATCTTGTGCAATTTGTTGAGCCCATCTTGAAGATTCCCAAGTCAAGATTAAGTTACTAGTATAAATCTACCCCCTAAAAACCCAGTTTGCTCAGGTCTAAAAATTTCTTGTGTGATGGGTTTGATTCTTTTTGCTAGGGCTTTAGCTATGATATTATAAGAGGTATTAAGTAATGTGATGGGGTGCCAACCGTTCACCAAATATTCTTATTTCCCTTTAGGAATGAATTCAATAAGGCCTTGGTTAATAATCACACCCAAAGAGCTAGTTTCTATACCTTTCAAATAAACATTATAGAAATCTTCTCTAATATGAGGCCAAAGAGCTTTCTAAAACTCCACCAGAAGGCCATCTAAACCAGGACTCTTCTCGAAGGCCAAATTGTAAATGACATCATCAATCTCTGCCAAGGAGAGGTTGTGGTCAAGACATTTACTATAATCATGTTGTATTTTTTGAGGAATAAAATCAGCTAGAACATCTTCCAAGATGGGGATTAAGGGGTCTTTAATGGAGTCATCAATAAATAATTGTTTATAATGTTCAAAGAAGATATTCATGATCTTATCTTGACTAGTTTACAGCTCACCATCCTTAGTTTGATGATAAAAATGTGCTCTTTTTTGTGCTTATGTTGTAGAAATTGAAAGAAGAAATTGGTGCTTTTATCCCCGTCTTTAAGCCATTGTAACCTAGCCCTCAACTGCCATTGTAAGCAAGTTGCAAGGGGATGCTGAGAGGATTTTTGTCCAAACGTTTTCTATCTTGAACCAGCTGCCCTTTAATAGATTTTTCATCTCTTCAACGTTTAGTTGCCTCTCTCCTACCAAAGTCCCAAAGAAACTGGGTACATTGGGATGGCATCTAGATTAAACCCAAAACTAATACAATCTCATCATCAGGGATATCAATCCTTTATAATCAATATTATTACATGAACCATTTAAAAACACACACATACTTGCAAGTTTTCATTCACTCTACTTCCCCCTTTCACCATCAACCTCTCTCCTCATATGGCATTGCACCATAGAAACTCACTACCTCTTTTTAGAGGCTCGAACTCCTCATAAACTAATTTCAAACTCCCATGCCTCAAAATTGTTAATGAGCAATAAATAAAACTTCAATTTTCTCCAAAAACCATGTCCACTCTGCCTTTTCACATTTTTTTTTAATATATTTTCCCTCATGCAAATCAATTTGACATTTACTTGTAACTACTCCCCTTCTTGATTTAGAATTGAACATTTGATTGTTTTTTTATAAGATGAGCAATATTTACAAGATGGTGTACCCTTTACACAGAGAGCCCAAAGGGTCAAAGGAAGCTAGTTCAAACCAAAAGAACTAGAAGAGAAACTAACATAGACAACTAACCGACAACTGTAGAATAACAAAACAGGGATTAGACAACCCCAAAACTAGAGGGGACTAATCTGACTCCTTGAACCCGAGGCCATGAAGAGGCAACAAATTTGGGGAGTCCCTTCTTCCTCGGCACAACCAACCAGGAAGGCTCAGAATCAAAATCCACTGAGCAAGGCGAGGGGAGCAAATCCACAATAGTCACCCTAGGCGAGGAGCCACCACACAGCAAGGGAGTCAACAGTGAAGAAGAGGAGACATGAGTGATCAAAGGACTAGCAGAGTCATTCGATGAAAGACGAGTAGGTTCTGGTGGCACAGCAACAACAGAAGGATGTGCGGAAGGGCTGGCTAGAAGAAGAGCTTGGAAAGGCTTCAACTCCATGGGAGTAGTCAAGGGAGGGTCGCCCTCCTCAGAGGAATCATCTGAAGAGAGAGAGCCAACCGTGAGATGGTCCGAGAGAGCATTCTTCCACCAAGTAGCAGCACCCTTGCAGTGAGCAAGAGGGCAACCAAAGGCCAGGTGACCAACAAAGAAACATCTCATGCACTGAAA
Organism: Sequoia sempervirens; assembly: GCA_007258455.2. Classification (NCBI taxonomy): domain Eukaryota; kingdom Viridiplantae; phylum Streptophyta; class Pinopsida; order Cupressales; family Cupressaceae; genus Sequoia; species Sequoia sempervirens. Next base: position 101,754 of record VDFB02000678.1, on the reverse strand, counting down.
AGGGAGCCCTTCATAGTCCAAAAGTTGCTTCTGAGGTCTGTCCTCCACCATCAAAACCACATCACCATGTAGACGTTTGGAGATGTCCAAATCGATTAAAATACGAGCCACCATAGTATGCCCAAGATCTCGAGACGTAGAATCCACCTTCAAAAAGCTACCAACAGCGTTGTCAATAGCTTCTAAGCAAGAATCCTCCCAAAACTGGAGTGGGAGATTCGGCAATCGAATCCAAACAGGTCTAATATTCAGAGGCTTCGTAAGAGGATTGAAAGAGCAAAACCAAGGTCGAATGACCAGCAAATGAATACCCCACATCCACACCTTATCCAACACTCTGTCACGATCCTTCAGGGAAGAAAAAGTTGCAAAGAAAAAACCTCTAGCACTGGGATAAAGGTCAATCGATCCTAAAACAATAGGCTTCCAGAAACTAGAAACCCATTTGTGGAGATCAAGAAGGGAGGGCCACAAGTCGTTAAACCTGCAGACCACACCATGGCGCTCATAGAAGTCCTCATTTTCAACAACCTCAAACCCACAAACCACAATAGGGGAGGCCCAAGCATAAGGTAAAGGACGAACTCTAGTCGAGACCTGGGCACGAGCAGTAACAAAGAAGGATTTTTGAATGCCATCAGGAGCAACAGGAGGAGGGCCCCCAGACACACCCCACACAACACCCGCAAAGGAGGCAACAAGAGGAGAGGGACACAGCTCCTCACAGACCACCAGAACCCCATCCAAAGGATCGCCACACCCAACCACACACACGTCCTGGCCCAAAACCTGCAAAGGAACAGGAGGAGCCCCAATGCCCAAGGAAGAGAGATCCCTGCAGAGCACCTAACAACCCTCACCCAAGCCTTGCAACTCCAAGTCGTTCAAAACCAAACTCCAATGGTCTTCATTTGCGTCATTTTCTTCAAAACATTTACTTGTTTTTAATTCCTTTTATTAATTTTCTTTTTAATTTTTAAAACTTATTTATATTTACTTATTTAGTTTATTTAATTTCATTTTAGGTTTATTTGTTTAATTTTATTAATCATGCAAGTTCTTAACTTTTTAAACTATTTAAATTAACTAATTTCTAGAATAATAATATCTTATTATATTAATAAAAACAAAAAATCTTCAGTAAAACAAACAAATTGCACAAACTGGAGAAGCAATTTTTATCAAAACAAGACATATCTAATCTTTTAAATAAATCAAATTTATTTTTGATTTACTAACCTCATTAAAATGCATATTAACTATTTTTCTTTGTTTTCCAACAAACAAAAACATACCTCACAAAATATACTTGACCAAACTATATGCACAATCCAAATAATATAAATCTACGTGGTGTGTACAAGATTTCCATCATACTCATCAATGCCAATCGGCTAAACACCTCTACCTCGACCATTCTCATCTTCAACATGTACCTACACTCAATTGCACTTAAATTTTTATTAATAATATTAGCCTATAAACCATAATCAAAGCGAAATATGTGCATTACATCATTGTATACTCTAACATATGTATCGAATTCCAAGAGAAGAAACATATAGTTGATGAAAAATACATTACAGTGTTTTCATTATTGAATATGACTTTGAAATATAAAGCCGTGCCATTTACCATGTTCAGCTCAGAACCATAGTAAGTTTCTGTTTGTTGGTATTTAACATCAATTTCACATCACATGTTAAATCATAATATTGGCAATGCGAGAAAAGAAATCCAAATGTACCCAATATCCATCTTGTTTAATTCAAAATCCAATGTTCCAATGTATGAAGATACAGTATTTTTTCTGAAACTGCTCCAATACCATGAGCATGGTTGGTTAACAGGCCCAGATGACCCTAAAATCCACTGCAAATTTGCAAATTTATATCATTTTATCTACAAAAAGAATAAATTTCATTACTAACTGACTTCAGAGATTTTAAACTTCCACAGGCCATGATTACTGAACAAAAACAACTTTTGGAATTCTCATGTACAACAACCGTGTATGACATGTATTGGATTTGGTACTCTTTTATTTTAATTACCACTGAAACTGCATAAGAAGGTATGACAAATATATAGCCAAAATCGCAAAGTTTCTTGCATAAGAAAATATTTCAATACAATGACATAGCAGAAAAATGTCATAATGACTTCGACATTTGCAACAGAATTTGATTTACAGTATAAGGCACTCATTTGAGTATATCTACAGGACAATTGTGAAGTATTATACAGGGAATAAATTCACAAAATTAAAAGAAAACTAATTCTCTTAGAATAGACAAGTCACACATGGTAACTTTGCTACACACTTAAAATCTGGACCTAAGTACTTATTACGAACAACTTGCAAATCGTTCTTTTCTGCTCTCAAATGAAATCTTGCAACCATGGTAGCGCATTCCCTGCAGGAAAAATAAAAAATGTTCAAACACCCTGATGCACAGCAAATAAGAAATTCGAACCATGTAGTGCCATATCCACAATGTAATCAAACCATGACAAACACTGTATATGCAAAGAACAAAAAAAAACAAGCTCTATTTAAAAAGGAAAACACCATGTTTGAACTGTTACGTAGGAATGAAAGGCTATGAAAAAATTTCCACCCATCATTCAGTGACTTACTTCAGCTCTGATTCCACATAGTGTGCATGCTTTCGAAGCAGTCTTGTCCAAGGTGGCACCCTTTGCAAGATATGTTGGGCTATAAATGTAGCTGAGGCTGCAAGCATGGATGGTTTCCATTGCAATGATTCATACTCAACGAGACAGAGCTCAATAAGATAGAACGACAGATTCTCCAGCTGATTCATTGGAAAAAAAATAGCATTAAATTTCTCATCACATCACAGGTACACATCACACATGATGGAGATTATCTGTCAATTAACATATGTGCCATATATACAAATAATATTAATATACAATACCTCTTCATCAGCTTGAGCAGCCTTGAGGAACCTTTTCAAGAAAACATATGGAGTAGGAACAGTCAAATTGAATCTTAGCTTGTTAAGCATCAACTTCTCCTACAAGAAAGTTAATCAGATCATAAATGTGAGCATAAGGAAAGTTAAAAGAGATTTCAAATCTTAGTAGTTATAAATAATAACTACAAGGAAAAAGCATCAGTAGTATGAATTTGAGATAGCAATATTACCATGGAAAGCATTTGATCATGTGTATATGAATTCTTTGATATCTCAAGTAAATCTTCAACCTGCAGGTTAAAGCAAGCAAAGCATGAACGCAGATAGCGCTTATTCTAGATACAGGACACTAAACACAGACAAAGAGAAGAAAACAAGCCCAAGCATAGAAACAAACTTTCATTATTATACCTTAGGAGGCCAGATCTCTTCATACTTGGAGGCAATTAACAAAGCCGTCAAACCCACTAACTGAAAATCCTTTCTTGTGATTATGTGCACAGAGAGAAATCTATCCAATAAATTTGTCATGAGAAAAAGAGTTTCTGGCATCAGTTCAAATTTCAAATGCACCTGCAAATAACGTTCTATGTTAGTATGGTATCAACATATATGTAGCTGATAATTGATATGAAAAAATATTTGTCAAGTTGTGTTTTCATCAAGTACATCAATAAGCCAATCAACAAGTATTGCCCGCATCTTCGGAGTGATGTCAAGTTGACTTGACATATAGCTTGATGATGGGCATTTGCGTGCCTGTAAAATTACAACCAACAAAATAAACTGGTGTAAGCTTCCTCTGAGATGGGTTGACAAGGATTAAGATTTGTACTAATTGGATTTCAAGGATAAAAAAATTGCTATATCAAGACATATTTTAGTACTTTAAGAAATTCCAAAAAGATGGATTATAGTTTATTTATTTGATGGAAAGTGAACTTTTAAACAAAACAAAAAAGCAGTCTTGCATTTCACACTGTCCACAATATAATTTTCATAGTAGACACTGCAGCCTATCCCACATAGTGCATAGCATCACAGATCATAAAGCAACCAATGCAAAGTAAGGTTGTTATGCTTAATCAGCGGTTCCAATATATTGAAAAAATACCATTGTAGTGGTTCATGACAAGTGGATACTAATTTAACTAATGTGACCAAAAAACAGTACAAGTTTGTCATTCAAAAATAAAGATACCTCTACTTCCCAATAGAAATGGTAAATGTCGTGAACATAATCAGCTACAGCTAGCTGATTTTCATTATCAGATTCATCAATGTTGGGCAACTCCCCTTCAATTCTCTCTGGCTGACTAGGTCCAAGAGAAGCCTGTTTAATTTAAACCATTAGAAGACATTTTAGTAATGCACAAACCCCTTATTATGAAAGGAAAGACATCTGCATACAGTTTAATACAAACTGCCATCTATATGGTGAGAAACAAGGCTATAGGGATCACAGGTTTTCCAAACCTCACTTCTGGTGGTCAATGTTGATGTAAAGGATTTTCGCAATCTGCCCTTCCTCTTTGAGGCATCAGGTGGCTTAATTCTTCCTGAGGCCACCTTAGCCTTAGCTGGGTGTACCTTCAACTTGGTAGCCAATGCTGATGTAGAAGCTCTTTGAGGTTTGACTTTCCTCTTTGAAGCATCAGCTGGCTGAATTTTTCTCGAGATTACCCTAGCATTAGGTGGCAATACCTTCTTCACCTTGGCATCATCCAAATTTCCTTTGCTAGAGATGTGATCATTTGAAGGCATTGGTGGTTTCCGAGGAAAAGAGGCAACAGAACTTGATGCCTGTTTTGCTGATATGCTAGCAGTGGAAGGCCTATGTTGCTCTTCTGTATTCAAGGTGCACTTATCGGAAACATCGAGGTTTGAAACCCTGGGTAGCTTACCTGAGAGATCAATGGTAGAAGGTCTTGGTGGTTTACCTGAAATATCAACATTTGAAACCCTAGGCGGTTTCCCAAATGCTGACTTATGGCTACCTGAAAGCCGGACAACAAGAGGCTCATGTGTTTTAACTGATGCTGACAGCTTAATTGATTTTGAAGCCACTTTTTGTCTCATGTTTCCCTTTCCATTTCTGTCCTGCTGCAGAGTCAGTTGTAGAATACAATCAAAACAAAGTCCATGTGACTGTTAAATTAATAGACATAATTATCCTTCTGAACATACAAGTTGACAAGAAGAGGACAATTTATACAGATTGTCTTTCAGTCAATTAGGTATGAGTAAACCTTATATGTTTATCTGACAAGTTATAACAGTACTACATTCTTCTAATAAAACCTGTTGGAAATGGCACATGAATGTAAACAGCAACATATAACACACATACCAATGAAGATGAAGATACCCTTGCTGTACTACCATTGTTTGTGAGATTGACCCCAAATTTCCTAGAACACAATGAAAACACCCGATAGAGTTATATATAATACCAGTGCTAAACAATCAGGTTATCGAACAATTAGAAAGTGGGAGGTTCAATCTACCTTGGCACTGGCCTATCAGCAACCAGGGTCTGCGTTTTAGACTTCCTGTGTACATATTATGAACATCAAATATTGTGAAAACCATATTCTGTTACCTCATCCAATGAATGGAAGATAAAAAGTAATTAAATACAGAACATTAATACATTTCAGAAACCACCTTGTCCATCTAATCTAATGTTGAGGCATATTTATTTCTCAAAACCTAAGTGGACAATATCACGTACAATGAATAGAGGATTAAAAGTATTTAAACACAAAGAAATGATAAAATTTTAGAAACCCCTTAACCAACCGATCTAATGTTGAAAAAAAATTATATCTCAAAACCTGAAGTGGACAATATCAGATACAACCAACCAACCGATCTAATGAGAAAAATATGGAAAACACCTGATAGAGTTATATATAATACCACTGCTAAACATTCAGGTTATCGAACAATTAGAAAGTGGGAGGTTCAATCTACCTTGGCACTGGCCTATCAGCAACCAGGGTCTGCGTTTTAGACTTCCTGTGTACATATTATGAACATCAAATATTGTGAAAACCATATTCTGTTACCTCATCCAATGAATGGAAGATAAAAAGTAATTAAATACAGAACATTAATACATTTCAGAAACCACCTTGTCCATCTAATCTAATGTTGAGGCATATTTATTTCTCAAAACCTAAGTGGACAATATCACGTACAATGAATAGAGGATTAAAAGTATTTAAACACAAAGAAATGATAAAATTTTAGAAACCCCTTAACCAACCGATCTAATGTTGAAAAAAAATTATATCTCAAAACCTGAAGTGGACAATATCAGATACAACCAACCAACCGATCTAATGAGAAAAATATGGAAAACACCTGATAGAGTTATATATAATACCACTGCTAAACATTCAGGTTATCGAACAATTAGAAAGTGGGAGGTTCAATCTACCTTGGCACTGGCCTATCAGCAACCAGGGTCTGCGTTTTAGACTTCCTGTGTACATATTATGAACATCAAATATTGTGAAAACCATATTCTGTTACCTCATCCAATGAATGGAAGATAAAAAGTAATTAAATACAGAACATTAATACATTTCAGAAACCACCTTGTCCATCTAATCTAATGTTGAGGCATATTTATTTCTCAAAACCTAAGTGGACAATATCACGTACAATGAATAGAGGATTAAAAGTATTTAAACACAAAGAAATGATAAAATTTTAGAAACCCCTTAACCAACCGATCTAATGTTGAAAAAAATTTATATCTCAGAACCTGAAGTGGACAATATCGGATACAACCAAGCTCTGTATCACTGCATTTGGTGAGTGTAATGAGCTTAAAAGGTACTCAGATGAGAAAAATATGGAAAACTTTCGAACTTTGGAAAATCCTTATGCATAAACATTTTGGCAAAGAAATTTGTTTCATTTAAACAAAAAAGAAAAAGAAAAATCGTCATAGCTTGTATTTTTCTCCACCTTCAACTCAAGGAAATTAAAGGAAAACTTACAAACCTTTGAACGAGATGCATTTAATGGGTGAATAAAATCAATTCCTTAAAATGCTAAAGTATTTAGTGGTGAACAAAAATTCATTTCTCAAAATGCTAAAGGGCCATATAATCTGGTTCCTTATGAACTCATCCCACAAAGAGATGATTAAAAAAGAACAAGATAAAGAAAATTCAGAAATTCATTAAAGTTGTGAACCATTTTAGAATGTAGGTGAGCAAAACTTATTTCTGTAAATCATATCCTGGAATCCCTTAAAAACAGCTTTATTTCAAAAGCATAAAATAGAAGAGCAAGTAAAACTACTTGCAGGAAAAGCAAATAAACTTTGGAAAAACCTTAAACCAGATTGATTAACGATAAGCAACTTTATTTCCTAAAAAACTGAAGTGTGCATCCCTAGAAATCAGCTTTGTTTCAAACACATCAATTGGGCATGCAAGCAAATGTCATGTATGAGAAGCTTTAAGTGATAAGTCATGGGAACTTTAATTACCAATATTGGGAAGAAACACTAAGTATTAGAAATTGAAAAGTATACCAAATCCAACAATGGGCCTTAGAATTCCCCGGCAGATAGAGACCAGATGCAAGCACACCAGAGCTATGTGACGGGTACTGTCCGTTTCGAATTATGAGAGCTGAAACAGGTTTCCCGTTGCAAACGGCCTTTTCTGAGCCATTTTGGTGAAGAGTGATAGCAGCTTCTCTCCTGCAACCACTCCTACGCTTAAGCTAAGAGATATTCAGAAATAAATTAAACATGATAATTCCCCACCCCGGACTGATAGATGCCTGCTTTATTTATGCTATGATCTCCCTTGTATCACGCCCAGGCAGAAGCACAGTGTTGTTTAATTGTGTGACATGGCAGTTTGTGTTGAAGTTGGACTATGCTTCGATGCAGTTCCTTACATTTTGAGTCTTTCCTCTACTTAACTGCCACGATCTTAGTGTTTTATGCCTAGTTTAATGGAGAGTCTGCTAATTGTCTTTTTTTTTCCTATCTTATCATGTTATAACAGTTATTATTTATATTTCACAAACTTTAATTTATATTAAATAAAATATATATATATATATATATATATATATATATATATATCTCTGTTTCTTATACGCAACTTTGAAATTTCCCGTTTCTCATCATGTTGCCATTGCCAATACGATTTTCGTTTCTCGTTCCTGCTAACATAGCACCCTAGTGGCTTTGACAGAAGAGATACCTCTTCATTATGGCTTCCTAAGTCAAAGGCTATAGTATGCAAGGGAAATTCAAACAAGAAAAAAGTGTTTTTATGCGGAAAGTTAAGGAAAAGTCAAAAAACCCCTTAAATGTTAAAACAGATGGATTAAGGTTGAAAACATTATTTCCTAAAAAATATCACTCTACTCCAAAAGGATCAAATGGGCATCCAGCAAAAGGATCACTTACTCTGCCTTGACATCATCAGCTTCATTGGGCTGTCTTACAGGACGACCTCCCACATTCCCAATGTCACATAAAACCCTCCTGGCCCGTGTATTAGCCCTTGTCACCACTGCATCACAAAACATAAAACATAAATAAATGTAAATCTAAAGTAAAAGTAGAGCACAAAACTTCCCCTCAACTTACCCTTCAGTTGAGGAAAATCCCGAAGGCATACATTTAACCCCAAATAAAATTAAAATAAAAAAATACAAAAGAGAATCCTCTACACGCACTTGATCGTGTGAAGCCCTATAAAATGTCTGCAAGGCATGGTAGGTTGGAAGAAAACCTTTTCCAGGAGCAGAAAAGTCCTATTCACCCTATTAGGTGAGGTAACTCCTTAAAGCCCTCAACCTATTGATACAGCTAGCCCTGAATGAAATCTCAATATCAAGAAGATTATGCAGCGCCCTCTAAATGCACTCTATCTATTGAAACCCTATTATATTCCACAATCCATAGCCTCAGTTGATGGAAATCGTAAAGGCCTTCAAACCATTGATACATCCAACCCCGAATAAAATCATAGTGTCACTCTATGAGATCCTAACCCTGTAAAGCCCTACCCAATTCCAGGAGCAGAGAAGTCCTATTTACCCTATTAGGCAAGGTAACTCCTTAAAGCCCTCAACCTATTGATACATCTAGCCCTGAACCTATTGATACATCTAGCCCTGAATGAAATCTCAATATCAAGAAGATTAAGCAGTGTCCTCTACAGGTACTCTATCTATTGAAACCCTATTATATTCCACAATCCATAACCTCATGTGGGTTTGAATGAAAACTTATACCAGGAGCAGGTGTAATCTTCCACGCCATATCAGTTGATGGAAATCGTAAAGGCCTTCAAGCCATTGATACATCCAACCCCGAATAAAATCATAGTGTTCTATATAAGATCCTAACCCTGTAAAACCCTACCGAATTCCACAATCTAGAGATTCATGTGGGTTTGAAAGAATACCTTTTCCAGGAGCAATTTTAACCTTCGGCACCCTATTCTCCACACCAAATTTGCCTTGCTGCATTTAAAAAATAAAGTAAAACCCCAAACACAAAAACAAAACAAAATCAGAGTTCCTGATACGATCATTAAGGTCTGTAAGTAAAAATCCTTGATAATAAACCTAAATGATGGAACCGGATCTTTACCGTAGAGGAATCCATCGTTGAACCCAACAAAGCAAATAGGAACAAGCAATCCGATTAGAACAACGTGGTGATGCCCTCTACCTGAAGTAAGAACGAAGGTGCAGAAGATGAATAACTTTTAGCCATGACTCTGTATACGAACAAATTGTTACCACCAACACATACACGATCTCTCCTCTTGGGATCCTTGAGGTTTGAGAAGAATTTATTTCGCTTGACTTCGCAGTTTGAATCAATGAACAGAGCGCACATTCTCAACGGCTATATTTTTGTCTCTCCACATTAGCTCAGTTTAAAATTAAAACTGTTCAAAAAATGGGACCCACTAGCGGATTTTTATGAAGATTAGAAAACTTGACAGTGGTTTTAATATTGTTAAAGATAAAGGCCTTAATTTTAGTGTTTAATTAGTTAGAGACGTTAATTCTCAATGTTTTATTGATGAGGAAACTCACCCTATAGCCGACTCCCATAAGCTTTTGAGGCCTGCGCTCTAACCATTGGGTATATATGTTTTGTACTCTTATATAAAGTTGGGTTTTTTATGTATTCTTAAATATATTTATTTTCATTTATTTAAATATATATTTTTTAATTTTTATTTTGTTAACATATTTATGTATATATATACACACTTACTATCATATAGAAATATTCAAATCTGGCAAATTGATCTCCTTCATCTTACCACCCTAGACAAACTAAGTATACATTTGTATGATTTAGTATTTTTTATTGAGGTGTACACTTTTGTCTAGAGCTATGAATCGGAAATGGGTTTTGAAAGGACCTCAAAACCTTTTACAAGAAGAGTAACACCAAAAAACATGGAACAACCATCAACACTGGAACAAACCTAAAAAATATCGTAAAAATAGACAATAAAACAAAGAAGAGGGACTTCAAACCAAAACTCAAGGTGGTTTGAAACCAAAACTCACCAAAGGGCTTTGAGTCTCATCTAAGAGCTCTCAATCATAACAATAAAATTTATTTTCTCCTTGCAAGGGGAACCACAACCCACATTGGAGTAGACCCCCATTATGGAATCCAACACCTTCCCATAGTTTGGAGACTGAATGCACAATCCAACAAGCACCTTGTCCTCAAAGGATTTCCTAAGGGAATCCAAAACCATACATTCTTGCCTCTTCACTAAGTGTTCATTAACCAATGAAGAGGACTCAAAGGATTTTGTGTGCACCCAAACACCTAACTTGGAGCACAATTGATACTGCTTGGAAAAACCTTATTAGTTTTGATACAAACAAAAAAATAAGCAAAGAATAAACTCTTTTGAGATTAAGTAGCATTGTCAATGTAAACGAACTAACCAATAGCATTAGTAATACCTTGAATGATACTATCATCCCAAAATTCCAACAAAAGCTCAAGCAGCCTAGCCCATTGAAAAATCATGTTAACCTTGGTAGCATTAAAGCCAACAACCCATCTATTTAAATGGAGATAAGCCTTGCCAAGAAACCAGAGACCTCACTATAGAACTCTTGAACAATCCTCCATGAAATAGAATAAAAGGAAGTCAATTAACAAGGACACAACACGAAGTTGACCTTAAACATTCCAACATTTGGAATCCCAACAATGAATTACATCAATGTTTGGAGAAAAACTAAAGAATCTCCCAATAAGCATAGACTGCAAACCAATAGAAGCTTTCTCCACCAAAACATCTGGAAGAACTAAGATGGGTACTTGTGGCACCTCAAAAGAGGAGACAACCACATCACCACTATCCTATAATGCACCCAGAGGAGGAGAAGGATTCCAACATGTGCACATGCTAACACCATCCCTATTGACCTAAGTAGCCATCTAGGAAAGTAACCCCATACTCAAGGCAGAGTTAGAAATGGGAGAATCAACCAACATCATAGAATACCAAGTGAAATCAATGCCAAGGCAAGGGAGTAAAAGATCTCAGACCTACATAAGGTAAGATGAAACACCATGTAAAACATCCGAGATTTGGAAATGGAGAGCATCAACGACAACTCCATCACAACATTCCAGCAAATCCTTTGCCTGGCAAGGAGGAGAATGTGGCACAACCCTATTAGGGCTACCATAAAAAGGGACCGAGCCCCAACATTTGACAGAGCGATTGACACAGATAGAAGGGAAATAGAAGCCATTGTCTAGGGAAGACACTCCTTTCACAGGCCAAAACTAGAAGAGAATGGGGGCTCCACCACTACTAGCACAAGCCCAAAATCCTTAGAGGAGGTAGGAAAAATTATAACCAATAACTTATCCTCGAACATGTCTAGCATCAACTCATCATCATCAGCATTTCCCTAGCGAAATTCCATGTCTTCATCCTCTACAACCACTTCTCTATCACCCTTATCCCCATTATATTTGAATCTTGCACCTTCGCTCGTGTTCCCACTCATCAACATGATTTAGTGTTATGTAGTAGTATTTAAGGGCATTCAATTGTACTTTGCATCCTTGCATATCTCAAACATCCTCTCTTATCCTAAAGCATTAAGAGAGCAATCAATAGCAAAATACTTGGATTTAATGCACTAAAAGGAGTAACAAATCATCGTCCATCATCTTAGAAGTATTATTTTTTGTCTGCCAACTTTGTATATATTTTCAAGGGTTGACCTAGGAGAACTTGTCTCGTTACAATGAAATGCTAGGATCAACAATGCATATTAGCCTTCACAAGATGACATGAACACACATAAGCTTGAATAATGATGTTAGGATCTTGATTGATGTAAAAAATGACTAATTAGTCCACTCTTGAATGATCTTGACAATAATATTTTCTCATAGGAATGTTTGATCATGCAACTTTTATGAGTGTTATATTTCAAATGATAAAAGACTATGTATTTATATGTGTTTATCTAATTTCCCAAAAATTAGATTCCAAAAGATGACACTTGCAAATTGAATTTGAATCATTAAAATGTCACCAAAAACATATTCTAAAAAAGGTCATGGCACTTAAAGGGGACCCATTTTCCCATGGGTGAATGGGTCCTGACCTATAAGTCCAGGAGACACATGTTCTAAGTTGATTTAATTATTGATTGCATTTGTTTAATGTCGGTTCCCCTTTTGGAAAATAGGAAAAATAAGGCTTTGGAATGCAAAATTTGGCAAGTTAGAAGCTTAATTAAGTCCAATAAATTAAGGGACCCAAACATAGTGTGAAATTGTAAAGGTGTACAATTTTTCTACACTACATTTAGCACCCACTTTAGTAAGAGTATGAACTTATGCTCAAACTCACACTAGAGTAGGCAAATGTGTGTCAAGAGGATTCCAAGTGTATAAATGTTAGAGAGATAAGATGACAAAGATCAAGGAGGTGGTCAAGGCCCCAAGATCTAAGATCCCATGGAAAACCAACATAAGGAAAAAGGGATACACATGAATGTATGATATGCGCAACAAGACAAAATACACAAACATACAATGTCAAAGCTAATACAAAAAAGGAAAAAGGAAAAATGGATAAAGCCTCAATTATTTTTTCCAAAAGTATGCTCACAAGGGCTCGTGCAATTCAATATACACTAGTTGAGCCCTAAGGAAAAATGAGAAACACACACTAGGTCTACAAGGTGTGTACCAATACATCAACCATAACCAAAGTTATACTCCTTGATAACTTTGATAAGGTGCCACAAAATGATCAAGATTTTATGCCAACACTACACTAAGTTCAACCTCTATGAACAAAGTGAAGCAAAAATGTCAAAATATCAATAAAATTCACCTCAGAAGGTGTAAAGAAATAATGCCAATGTATGCCCCCACTTTAAAGGAATTGTTAAACACCATGTTGTGAGCAATTACTTTAAAGTAGAAAATGATAAATGTCAATTGATAAAACAACCATGAGATCTTATTTGGAAAGCCCTATGCCAATGATATATTACCAAATAAAGTTGTGTCATTAAGAAGGGTTGCCCCCATATGCAATCCAAAAGATAACACATAAGGGATCCACAGATTCAGGGTCAGTGTATGTCTTTACTATAATGATATGATAGAGCTTGGAACCGTCATCATTTCCCAAATACTTTGTGGAACAATGAACACAAAGGAGGAATGATACATAGAGAGCGAAAGAAAAGAAAAGCTTTGGGTTCAACACAGAAGATACCTAGATGTCTCAACACCTTGCATTGTCCCCAAAAGGAAAATATAAGACAAAGGAAAAGATAAATTTTATGACATATAGAAGAATGAAGATGCAAATAGAAGAATGCCATAATAGATTTGATTCCTTTGTATCCTTGCACCAACAAAGTAACAAGGTTCATCCAAAGAAATCTTACAAACATAAAGACACACCAAGCAACACAATACATGGGATCACATTATGTACTTGCAATCTTAAAGAACATAAAGAAAAGAAAGTATGTCACATGTGAGCCAACCTAAAGTAGGTCATCCACATCTCAATCTTGTTCATCATATACAAAAGGTGGATAACTAGCTAAAGGGGCAACAACAAGTTCCATACTAGGACAATCACTAGGCTCAACACATGGTGGGTCACTCTTGTTAGTCATCATGATTTCCCTCATCTAAATTCATAAAAGTGGAAAATAACAAATTCAATTCATTATGCACTCCTTCATCAATCTTAGCAATCTCATCATCATCATCCAAGTTAATCACAATAGGAGTTCTAATTACAATGTCATTGTATGTTCTTGTGTTTGTTTTGGTGGAGGATCATCATGCTTTGTTTGAGTCAACTATTGATCTTGGATTGTTGGTTTATTCTTTTCTTCCAATTGACAAGCAATAACATGATGTCTAAGCCTACACTCTTTAACATTTTGGTTTCTTCTTGCATGATTTTCAAGTTGTGATGGTGTAGAAGTGGGTTTATCAACCATTGGTTTCTTGTCTTCCCACAAGGGAGGAACAGAAGGAACCATCAAGGGTTGGGAAACGGTTGTCTATTTAGGTCTATAGACTTTTTTGATATTTGGGAGCACAAAAGGAATTGTCTTATGATCTCTTTGTCTTATGTAAGAAATGGGTGGATGAATTGTGGTTGATTTATCTTGATTACTTGGAAGAGTTTTTAGCTCAAGCATAGGTTCATCAATGATAGGTTGGAGAGGAAAAACAATCATGGACTCAAGAATATTACTAAGAGATAATTATGCTATATGCTTTTCCTTGAACTTTTGATAGGATTTGAAAAAGAAATCTTTGTGATGCTTTATAGGCTCCATGGGTTTGGGCCAAAAGAAATCCAATGAAAAGTTCCCATAGGAAGACAAAGGATTAAAACCACTATGATGAACTATAAAAACATGGTTGTCAAACGGAAATTTCAATCATTTATGGATAACTGACAAGACAACATTCATGGAGCATAGCCATGAATAGCTTAACTTCACACAGAATTGATCCATCGTGATCACGGAGAATGAGAAATCTAATTGTTTTGGTCCAACTTTTAATGGAAGATGGATCGAACCTATCATAGGGCAAGCAAAACCATCATGTTTTTTGATCCATGCTTTCAATTGTTCATAAGAATATTGGTAGAGTTCATGCACAAATAAGAATTCCTCTTATCACATTCTCTACACATACAGAATAAATTAATATCACATTTGTAGGCTTGTCATTGATTCTTCTGGCAATGTAAAGAGGACCATCGGGTGCATGTTTAATTATCAATATATGTGAGAAAGAAATGGAAATGGATAAGTTGGTTTGACCCTTATGAGGTTGAATGTCAATGTATCCAATCATGGCATTGAAATCACCCTTATTATCACTCTTATCATCATCAGTTATGTCTTTTATCTTGTCAACATTCATTTTACATCATTCTTAGTATCACTAGCTTTTACAAATGAGATGGAATGGTTTGGTATTGGATTGGTAATGTGAACATGAATATTAATTGGGCTAAATACAACTAAAATGAACAATTAAATCAATCAATTAACCTACATAAGTTATATTCTCAATGAAATATTTGAAAATCTAATTAGGAAGCCATTAAACATGAAATTGAAAACAATTTGATAAAATAAAACCTAATTACACTTGCAAACCTGATCCCATTAGGGGATTAATGTTGGATTGATGTGGAATGATCAACCCTTTCCTAATCTCATTGTTGAAGCAAGCTTTGAAGTGATGCTTTAATGGAGAAATGGATGAAATGGATGCAAAATGGATAAATTCTCTCAAAGATGGCTCTAAAAATGGCTATAGTGTAATTACTCTCAAGCTTTGTGGATGAATTACTCATAAAATGAAGGCTATTTATAGTATTTTTAGATGAATCAATGGCTAGGATCAATTTGGTTATGAGAGGAAATGACATGGATCGATGATCAAATAAAAGATCAAATCTATGGATAAGATTGAAAGATCACATGGATTGATAAAGTTAATCAAGGGTTGCAATTGATTTCAACAAACACAAATCCTTAATTTTAGGAGGAATGTGTAAGATATTTCCATGTTGGAGGGAAATGTTTGAATTTGAAATGGAAGTATATTCTATGGTAATATTGTTTTGAGGAGTGAGAAATTAGTCAAATTAAATAATTAAAACATTATTTAATTGTGCAAGGTGGGGGAATTTAGGATTTTAATTAAATAATTAGCTCTTATTTAATTAAAAGGGGGAATTAATGGCATTCAATTAAATAATTAAGATTATTTAATCAAATGAGAAGACTTAGGGAATTTAATTAAATAATTCACATTATTTAATCAAATAGAATGAAGAAATTGGTATGAAAGAGGTGAATTAATCTAATAATATTGATTATTTGATTAATAGGAGCAAAAATGATGAATTTAATTAAACAATTAGAAATATTTAGTTAAAAAGCCAAAAAGGGTTGAATCATGATGAAAATGGTGTTAGTAGATTGAATCAAATATGTGATATTGATCAAGATAATTTTAAGTGTCTACATTTTGCCCCTCTTTGAAGCAAGGTACTTGCTACATTGGCTCAAAGAATTGATGCTTTAGAGATCAACATTGCTACTCAGATAAAAAATTGAAAAATTCATGATTTTTCAGGATACCTTACTATGCCCCAACATAAGGAATGAATTTTGGATGTTGGTATAGTGCCCCCTCGAGAGATCAAGTCAAAATTTCAATTTTTAGGTTGAGATCGTGACAAAAATATAAGATCGGTTTAGTTGCAAAGAGGACACAAAAATAATCTCCAAGACATTGAAAAAACACGTTAAATAGGCGACCAAGCTCACAAACAAAGAGAAAAGGAAAAAAACCTAGGTTTTCACCATGTCATTAGGTCAAAAACCTTAATTTTCATACATAAATAGGGGCCAAGGGTCATTTTACAACTCATTTGCACACTTTGAGATTGAAAATTTGAGAGATTATGAGAGAGAACCTTCACAGCTCCTAACAAGATGGATGACTGAGTGCTCCCACTACACCTCATAGATCGAGTCTGTGAGTTCTAGTGCCCAACCGATGTAGGACCCCCAGTATGTACTTTGAAAATTTTTGCTTGCATGCTTTTCTATGCATGATTTTTTTAGGTCAAAAACGGTCTACACGTGTGCTACAATTTTAGTGACACACTTGTTATGATCGACGGTGTACTTGTGTTGCTAGTGATGCACTTGCAAAAGTGTGACCCACTTGTTAAAACCCTGCACGCAGTTACGTTTTACCAAACTGGCACACTTGCAGAATGCCAGAGTGACACATATGTTAAACCCTAAGTGCACTTGTAAAAGTGTCACGCATATGTACTTTAGCGGTTTATTTGTAAAATGCACCAGTGCAATGCATGTGTGTATACCAGCACACCTACTTTTTAGCGAAGCATTTATAAAATACACCAACATGTGACACACTTGATTTTTAGCAGTGCACTTGTAAAATTGTGGCGCACTTGCAAGACTGACAATGCAACAAACTTGTTTTAAAGTGGCACACTTGTTGCTCTAGGATGTTAAACTTAGAAATTTTTCACTTTTTAGAAAATTTGATGTTGTGCACACAATGCGTGCAAGAGACCTTCCATCCTCTACAATCACAGGAGTGGAAACCTATCATTCTATCTTGACTGAGCAGATTTGGAGATGATTAGAACTTCTTCCTACAAGCTATCAGTTTACATTTCAATGCACACATTCCAGGGATCCAGACCCACCTTGCTATGATGACCATGTTGGTTGAGCAGTGGTATTTAGAGATTTCTTCATTCCACCTCCCTACTAGGGAGGTGAATATCACACTTGAGGATGTTTGGCGCATCCTTCAAGTTTTGATTCACAGTGTGAGAGTTATACATGACATAGATCTTAGCCTAGAGGCCATGTTTTAGGTACTAGATGTTGATTCGTCATGGGTGGAGAGCTACCAAATTGACTTGCATCAACATCGAGGACATGTCAGTGATTTTACATTAGTGATTATAGGATTGATTATGGGGGTCCTAGTTTTGGATTGACGTAGCCAAGGATTCAACATTGATTGGGGCTTAGTCTTGGAGAGAATGGTCGATGATATGATAGAATATGCTTGGGGTCTAGTGATTATAGCCTCTTTATACCATGATATGTACTAGGTATTCTATATGTGGGGACACAGTTTATCAGCTGGTGTTACTTTACTACACATCTAGGTGCAAGAGCACATTGCAGTGCTCAGGCCTATCATTGCATTGTTAGATATAAATGAGGAGCAGTCAGTTGTCTACCGATATCGAGCCATGACTACACTTCACCACACTAAATTGATGGGGATAACGTACTGGAGATAGGTGATAGATGATATGATAGCATTCAGGTGGAGACCCTAGCTCCCCTAGCTCTAGGCACATCCATGGGTTGATGATCAACAAGAGCTCTTCTATGCTAGACAGAAATAATGGATATGGGTTGCCATCATCATATCATTGAGAGATACCTTTCAGATAGGGTTGCTAGATAGTTTGGTGACTACTAGGATGTCCTACCTCCCACTTACAAAGCCATATATTCCCACACTACCAGAGAGGGAGCCTGGGGAGAGAAGTAAGATCTTTAGGACATCATTTAGGATTTTGCACATCTTGTTCCATTTCCATGGGTTTATGCAGGGGTTCATGATGATCTAGGTATCACACGAACCTATGATGCTTGGTTCACTCAACATGCCCCAGTTAGACTAATAGATTCAGCAGGAGGTGATGGTGTGGGTAGAGAGATAGGATGAGGTAGAGGTAGAGTACAAATTTTTCATGTACCACAACAACCTCCTCAACAACCTCCCCATGACCAACAAGTTCCAGGGGATAGACAAGTTCTCAAACATGGATAATAGCCTCTATTAGTGTAGCAACTACAACAAGTGGGACCACCTCCTCCACCACCACCATGACAATAAGGTCTAAAGCCCAAATATTAGTGCATACAGGTGCTCATGGCTGAGAGGGACCAGGCCATATAGGAGTGAGGTATAGTGAGACAAGAGCGAGATACAACCACAAAAGAGAGAGATAATGCAAACATTGAATGAGACATATATAGGTAGGACCACGATCAGGAGCACCAGTAGAGCCAACAATTGGCATGCCAGTTGGTACATGAGACAACATGGAGGAAACAACTTGAGGCTATTGCATAGCTACAATCCTAGGCTCAGCGATAAGGACAGGTATCTGCTACCCTTTAGAGACTAGGCATAGCAAATGCTTCTTATTATAGAACATTGTACCATAGGGATGTCCCATGGCAGTGGCGACAACCAGGTTTCTTTCATAGGAGTGAGGTTGCACCAAGTGGCTCAACAAGAGGGTCATTTGTAGGAGGACCTTCATGTGGAGGGCATCATCCACCCTCCCACTAGGATGATCGACAAAGTAGAGGATAGCTCCATGTATATAGACACATTTTTTATGTAAAGCCTAATTAGTGATGTATATTAATTTACTAGCTAGTTTTGGAGAGCCTTATGTATATATTTTGATGTATATCACACATTACTTTTGATTTGTATCATGATAATCATTATTTTGATATATATATATATATATAAGATGAGTGGATACGACATTTATACTAATGATGTGATTTTTTATTTCATGTTTATGTTGATGTATGTATGTATGGATGCACATATTTATGATATGGACGCTTATATGATGATGATTCATTTATTATGGATATGATGTGATATATATGATTTATGGTTTTTCTCATGATACACATTTATGTTTTATGATATGTATATATTCAAATTCAATGGATGATTTATCTTTTAAGTATCTTTTCTCATCTGATATGTAATGATGATGCAGGATGTATATGCTATGAGATGCATTTCTTTTCATGTATTTTCATATGACATGGTATGATTATGCAGGATGTAAGCTGATGGTTTGTGAATGCGGGATGAATACATTTATATGATGATTTTTGTTGACTAGCATGATGCCAGGTTGGAAATGTTAGTGTGGAAAGAAGATAGAAGAATGAGATGAATGCAGATTAACCATTGCTTTTAAGATTGATTAAGAAGTCCAACAAGCCTATGATTATTCAAGACTTTATTAGATATGTGATGAGATAAGATAGATGATAATGCTTGCTTCTTGGATTAGGATTAATTCATCATATCATTCCTTATTTTGATATAGCAAATAGACACAATGCATCAAGTTATTGAAAATCAGGATGACATTGTATCTAATTCAATGTACTTTGACTTTGTAAATAGATAGGAGTATCCTTGTTTGATCATGTTAAAGAATAAGACATCGAAGTAATAAGACTAACACACAAAAGGTATGAAGAACTTGATATGTCCTAGCCATTGTCTTACTTGAGACTACCTCGCACACGCAAGGCAAGCATTCTTCAAGGTTGTATTACAAGAACATCCAACAAACACATCAAATGAAAGATAATGATCAATGCCCCATTCCTTTCTCTCTAAATTGTTTTGATAGACATCATCAAGAGGTCATTAGAATTGATCAATAAGATAAATCATAAGAAAAGATCAAATGAACAAACAATCAATGTTATTCATCTAAGGAAGCTAAGGTAGTGGAACAACTTCCTACACTAACCTTGAGAGGAGAATAATGCAAAAATTGTATAGATTTTTAACAGGTACAGTAACTTAAATAGAAATAAACATAAATATCATGCATAACACAACACAGTGATTTACGTGGGGAAAACCCTTTTGAGAGAAAAAAACCCACACTCCAAAAGCCGCCCAATATATTATTTAGAAATCACAAAGATTACAATATACTTGTAGAGCAATATTCTCACAGGAGTATCACCAACTAGAGATCCAACTGCAATGCAACTGCTATTAGACTCTCATAATACATCACAATACCTAGTCATAGTATAACACCCTCATAAAATAGGGTTGCCTTCTAGGGCAAGTCAAGATAATAAAATATCGATCGTCAGATCTAAGACCTAATAATGAACAGTCCAAATTTAAACTAATAAAATAAAAATAAAAATTTCCTTTCAAGGGCGCTGCCCTTGAGCCCCTGCCGGGGCATTTTCCCCCCAGACCCCCAGCCAAGGGGATGATCCCCTCGGAGCCCTGGCAGGGGGAAACCCCCCTACGCCCCCTTGTTGCCGACATATCAACATTACCTTATGTAATTGCAAGGTTCAGACATATTTTCCCAACAATTCATATCTCTTTCCAAAGTAATGTAACTAAGGGGATTTCCAATGATGTCCATTGTAGGAAAGATGTATCCTAGGACATGTTATTAGATGTTTAGCTAAAACTAACTATTTTGATAGGTCATTGATACAAATATTAACCATCGTGTTTACTCATTATCAAGACTTAAGATTTTTACACTTTAAAGTTTATACTTCACTGATTGTCACACTTGTTTCCACTTGCATTGCCAAAGGTTGAAAATGATGATCGATTTATTATGGATGGGAGTTTATTGTGGGTGAAAGCGAAATGTGATGGGCGATTTTGAACTTTTTTTGGAATATTTCAATGTTTTGAAATGTTTTAAGGCTGTTTTGGAACTTTTGAGATTATGTGAGTGTTTTAATTTTTCAAGATATTTGAGGTTGTTTAGGGTTTTTTTTCAAAGATATTCAATGTTGTTTTCGTATTTTGAACATTTAAAAAAAAAATCGGTTTTAAAGTTTTTCCAAATGTTTATTGTATTTTCAAAGATTAGACCAAGACTTAAGTGGAAACTGGCCTAACAAATTGAGGGCTCATCAGTGATGGCCTTGCCTACGTAAACATAGAGATGACGTAGTTCGACTGACTCTGACCAACAATCGTTTACTGTTGGGATATGAACATTGATTAATTGTCATTTTATTATGATAGAATCCTAAATACTAGCCTAATTCCTCAAGGGAACATCAATGATGGCATTGCCTACGTACACGCATAGAGGCAACGTAGTTCGACAAGTTTTTTTTGACATTTTTGATGTTTTAGACATGTTTAGGGGTTTTGATGTGATTTGAATGTTTTTGGATTTTCAAGTTGATTTGGATGTTTTTGGATTTCAAGATGATTTGGATGTTTTTGGATTTCAAGATGTTTTGGATGTCTAGGTCTTTTGAACTTTATAATTTTTTGGATACTTTTTTGAGATTTTGACAATGTTTTGAATGTTTTTTGGGATTTAAACTTTCCAATTTTTTGGATGTTTTTGAGATTTTGACTATGTTTTGAATGTTTTTGGGATTTTGATATTTTATGACTATTTTTGGATTTTGAGATAAATGATACCTAGATCATGATTTCGATGTCATATTTTGAGATACAAGACATGGATCAAGAGTTATTTGAGAAAACAAGATCAAGTACATGCCCCCAGTGTCTAGCAATGTTTCATATTTCAATGAGCAAATCAAGTTAGTGAATGGATAATCATGTGAAGAGTATGTGACAAGTTTTATCATGCCATAGGATCATTAAAACAATACTTGATATAGGATATAGTACATCCTAAGAGAAAATGGGATTGAAAATACCATGTCAAGACTTAGCCATGAGTAGAGTTTGAAGTATACATCGAACCTTTGTCAAGATCTAGATAAAGATGAATTGGATGGATGGAGGAAATGTTGGATTTATCATGAAGGGGATAAGATACTTACATTCGAAAAGGCTCATATAGATTCTTGATTCTACTCATGACGCCTATTTTCCAATTTTTTGTCATAGTACTTGCCCAACTCACCACCAAAGTGATTTTCACTAGAGGATGATTTTTTATCTTTACTATTTTCTTGATTTTTTTTATTTTTTATTTTTTTGAAGATTTATGTGCATGTTCAACCACCTAGTGTTACTGATGTAGAGGCAACTGTCATAACATGCCAACAATACCCTTCTTAAAGAAGCTACTTTGGTAAGATATAGACACTTGAATGAAAATTTGAGAATTTTGATCCACCTTGTTGATATTAGAGTTAACTTCATCTAGGTGCGCACATTGCGATAGAGTGTCTTTGGAATCCTTATGATAAAGAGTATTTTCCAACACATAGTCAATACGGGAATTAAATATCATGAATGGAGAGTATGGTGACATGCGTGAAAGGATATAAGATGAATTGGTCGATAGTTTGGAACTTTTGACTCTAAAAACTTGGGAATGTGAGAAATGATGGGTGGAGATGGAATTTTAACTGGAATTAGGACCAACTAATTGATATACTTTGTACCTCACTTGAGAAGCCCAATTTTGTATTTGTAGGCGTCTTTCATGGATACATCTCCCTTTTTTATTTTGCCTCATAGTTTCTTTGACTAATGGAGTGTGATAGGGATGATCTTCTTTGGTATTCATTGACATCCATTTATATTTTATTTGTTTATTTTGCTTTACTCATTCCTTTTCTTCGATGATCTTCTTTCTTTGATTGAAATATTTCTTTTGGTATTGGTCCCAATTTGTAACTGGAATGATGTGTGGATGTTGATTCATGATATAGGTAGTTGTAGCTTTGGAAACAATTTCATCATAAGGACTCTTCATGCTCCCCATGTTGGTGTTTACGTTAGACAAAGTTTCCCCTAGTGTTGTGGAGGTATTATTGACATGCTTTGATTTTTTTGGTTTCAAGATGTTATTTTTAGCAAGACCTAATCCTTTTCTCTGGTAATGTACCCTTTGATAAATGGATACTGAATATGACTTGTTGTGGGCACATGATATTGCCATTGCTTCCTATTGTTAACTATTTGCTCTGATTCCAAGATACCTTGTTTATGTAAACATATTCCTTTGCTCGGATAATGTTGGATATCTTCAACTAGAATTGGGATGTGTAATTTATCGATGTTGATTCAAAAGATGTCGATGATGCACAATCATTGTAAGAATCAATAATCTCTACCATTATTTACTCTTGTTTTGGATGAAGAACATCTATATGTCCATCAGAAGGAAACATCTCATGGGTAATATCAAGGATATCTTCAAAATATTGAATGGATTAGAAGATGTTCATCAACTCATGATAATACTTTGGGGAAGTAAGCTCTTCACCTTGACTTATGGTAGAGCAAGTATTACTTACGAATTGGAAGATATTGTGTAAATCATGATAATGTTGTGAGGATATGATCTCTTGACCTTGACTTAATTTGGAACCACTTTCATTATATTTAGGAGCCTCCTCTTAACATGACTCTTGGGTGGATGGAATAGCATCAGTGAAAGACTCTTCAAAAAATTTAGTAGGTATAGGTGAAATAAGGGATGTTTCTTGTTACTTTGTAAATTCTTCAATATGTCCAATCATGAATTCATATGCGAGAGGAATATCACAATTTTAGACATACTTGATGCCATTTCGATATAAAACATTGCTAGACATTTTTGATTGATTTGGACTTTGTTTTATGAAAGTATATGGATGCATGTTTTATTCCTCATGTTGTGATGAATCAATAACATAAATGTGTCCTATCGTGTTATCATAGGTATGGTTTGCACTATTTGAGCTTGATGCCTTTCCATAATCTTTTGTGTTTCCATGATTAGGCATAGGATCCTTATAAATTTCTAGATCTTCATTCGATAACTTTTGATCAACATTAACATCTCCTAGCTCAATAAGGTCTTGGATAAGATCCTTGAGCTTGACACAATTTTTTCTTTTATGTCCCTTCATTTAGTGAAACTCATAATGATCTTCATACATGTACCACAGAGGTTTGACTTGTGGTTCTTGATAGTCTCGTAATTAGGGAGGGTTATGAGATTTGATTGAATTAGTTTCTTCAACACCATTTCAATGGGTTCCCCCAAGAGAGTGAATTTACTCCGTTGTGGGTAATTTTTTTTATCTTGGTTGTGGTCCTATTGGAGGGTTGACATTGTTGGCATTTTGTTGGTTTTTCTGTTGCATGTTTTGTTGAGTTTTCTATTGAGTGTTTTGTTGTATGGTTTGTATGTTCACTAGTTCCTTAATGATGAACTTCACATATACCACACCATCATTAGTAACTATCTTTTTTTTATCCCAATATCGGGGTTTGTCATTGAAACTAGATGGTTGGTTTTGATTTTGTGTGGGTCCCCTAACAATTAGGGCTCATTCAATGTTGATACCTTTTGATATTAGTTCCTCATATGTCGACACACATTACATCTCTAATTAGAAGGCTAGATCAGTTTCTACATTTCCAACAATGATCTCTACTTGTTTCTTCTCTAGTATTGGCCATTTATATTTTCTTGCTATATGTCTCCATCATTGTAAAAAAAATTCAAATGCTTCTCCCTTTTTTTGCTTAAGGGTATAGAGATCCTCCAAGCTTATGTCCATATCAATATTGTAGGATAAATTTGCTAAAAATTGATCTATTATCTCTTAGAATGTCTTGATGCTTGGAGGTAGGTGTGAGAACCATTCTATAGCTTGGCCACCCAGACTGTGTGGGAAGAGACACATTAAATAAGAATCACTGTATGCTACTTCCATGCATGCCACATAAAATTCCCTAATATGTTCCTCTAGATTTCCATGCCCTTTGTACTTGTCAAATTTAGGGATCTCAAATCTTGGAGGGAATGGTACCATGGCGATATTATGATAGAATGGATGCAGACACAAATCTTGCATTGCATATGAATTTTTAGTTTTCCCTGCTTGAATATCTTGGATTTGTTGTGTGAGTGTGTTGACTTGTGGAGATAGGTCATTCGCAGGATTTTTCAATGGAGGAACATATGTGTTGAATAGTGGGATGGTTGATGAATAGTAAACTGGATTTTGATATGATGGTGTGTTGCTATATGTGTTATATATGATGTGAATTGTGGATTGGTTGGATATTGTTGATTTTGAGGTGATGATGGTGGTGGTGTGCCATATGCTCCATATAAATTTTGATTGGCGACAGTTTGTTGAGAATTAGCATATTATTTTTTGTTGTTGATTGTATTTCAAGCCTTGTTGTTGTTGTTGTACAAGCACTTGTTGGGTGTATTGTTGTTGAGCTTGCAAAGATTGTTGAGCTTGTAAGGCTTGTTGAGCTTGTAAGGCTCGTTGAGCTTGTAATATTTTTGAGATTGTTGTGCTTGTAAGACTTATTTTTGTGCTTGAAATGATTGTTGGGCTTGTTGTGTTTGCAAGGGTTGTTGTTGTGCAATAGCTTTTTGTTGGGTTTTCCAAGCTTGTTATCTTTGGGGTGATGGAATGATGTGTTGTGAAGGTGGAATGTTTGGATTCAATGTGTTGTATTGATTTTGTGAAATATGTGATGGGTTTTGTGGAATGATATTATGAGTACATGTTGTGAGGGATGAATATTTTTATTTTGAAAAGCTTGGTATTGATGTTATTGTGGAACCAAATTTTCAATTTTGAGACCCATGATTTGGTGAATTTTGATGTGGGGAAACTTTTTCTTGTTGTTGTTGTGATATAAGACCTTGCAAGATTTGATTGGTGGGGGAGCCACATGATTTTGTGAACCCATTTAATTTTAAAGTGTTTGTTGTAATCCTTGATTTGGTACCAATTTATGTTAGGATGTGGGTTGAAGATTTCCTTGATTTTGTGATAATGGATTGTAGAATATTGGTTGATGTTATGATGTGTATTGAATACCTTGATTTTGAGGTCCTAAATATTGTGAAACTTGAGGATCTTGTGGTTGTTGAGGTATTTTTTGAGAACTTTGAGGTGGTTGAATACCTTGAGGTTGTTGTGATACGATTTGTGACCCTTTAGGTGGTTGGATTTGACTTTGAGGATCTTGTGATGTGAGTTATGAACCTTGTGGTTGTGAATCTTGAGGTTGATGTGATGTGAGTTGTGAACCTTGTGGTTGTAAACCTTGAGTTCGATGTGATGTGAGTTGTGAACCTTGTGTGCTAGGAATAGCATGAAATGTGGTTGGAACATTTTTCTAATTCCCTAGACATTGAAGATTTCTATGTTGACTTGTGAGATTAGTTGCATCCACTCTAGTAGTTTTAGGTTGGCTTGGCACATGTGATGAAGATTTTTGTGGTATAGATTGAATGATGCTATGCACCAAAGATGAATTTTGAGAAGATTGACCCATGTTTTGAGAAGGTTGACGCATGGATGCAACATTTGACAAAGGTTGTTCCCGAAGTGTGTTCATATCAAATGTAGAAGGGATTTTGACTCCTTTTACTAATGTAAGCATATATTGGGTAGGATTTAGTTTCAACATTGTGTTAATAAGATTATGAACTTTAGGGTCTTGTTGCATCTCAAGTATCTTATTTGTGGTAAGTTCAAAAGGATTTTTTTTAACATCTTCTATGTGAACCCTTTATGTGAACCCTTGGAGTTGTGAAACCCCTAGGATTAAACTCTTGCACTCCAAGGTTTTGAACTCATTTGTGTCACTCATGATAGGTAAGTTTTGGTTTTGTTTCATGTTTCTCTTGTGTTGTGATCTTGTTGTAACCATAAAACTTGTATCAGCCTTTGATATTGTATGATGTGATTGGTATTGTCTAAATTCTTGGGTTGATTCAAATGTTCCTAAAAGAGAACCTCTAATGGGTTTAGGATCAATGATGATGTAAGTGATGTATTGAAAAAGGTGAGTGATGTGAATAATATGGAACTCTCAATTTTGAAACAAATCTAGACTCAAGCTTTGATGTGTGTTTGATGAAGATGCTAATGGACCTATAAATATTAGGAGTAGAATTGTGACTCTAAGATAAGTTTTTCCAAAAGATGTGTTCTAGTCCAAGTAGATGTATGAAAATAAATGTGTTTCCAAACATGTAGCTACACTAGATGATGTTTGATGAAAACTTCTTCTAGGGGATTTGTTTGCCAAAATTTTGAGTTGTTTGTGAGATGGAATGTTTGAATGGTTTGATGTTTGATTTGATTGATCCTAATGTGAGATCTAAGAGGAACTTTTCACAAGACTAAGTTGTTGAAAACATGCATTTCCTTTTGAGTGTTTTTAGAAAAACCTAAAAGACCAAATAATTTTGATAAAGGACTTTTGTATTATATTTTGATGTGTGATACCCAAAATTGTTTTGATAAAAACAACTTTAAGTATGAATTTCCTTCTTTATCTTTTTTGTTTGAAACTAAGTAACCAAAATGTTTTAAATGAAGTAACCAATGGAAACCTTCTTTGTGGGTTCAATTCTTAAAATCTAATTTAGCATTAATTCTTTTTACCACATAGAAGTCTTGATTATGGATTGTTTAAGACTAATATTTCTACAAACAAGCAAGTTGTTTTCCAAAAAATCTTAAAATTTGTGAAAACCAAAGTGCTAAATTATAGTTCCCTAGGTTTACTTTGACATAATGAGCAAAGATATGGACAAAAATACTAGGAAGCACACTAAGATATTGATTTGATAAAAATAAAATACTTAGATTCTTGCAATAGTATGGTGTCCCTCAAGTGCACTCAAGTATGTTCAAAGGGTTTGAAATTTTAGTCATGACCATGTTGATGATTGTTTTGAGTTTGAATGATAAGCAATGTATTTACCAACTCAATAGGTAAGGGGGATATTAAACAAGCTTTCTTCCATAAAGCTTACTAAGCAAGATTTGATAACACCAATCAAGCACATTCCTATTTACTTGAAAGTGAGTACATCTCTTAAGTCAGGTCTACATGATAAAATACCTAGCTTGAGTGGATGAATAGAGTATGTATGCGTACACGATACACCTCTTACCTTGAAAGGACAAGTTCCTTACAAGGTGCTTGTCACCTCAACAAGCAATCAATACGTGACAAATATCTTCATGGAATGACCAACTATCCCATTGCACCTTCTCACGAGATGTTCAAAACCGGTAAGGCTTCTAAGTACAAAGGTTTGTAATGACTTAGTGAACATTAGAGGTATACTTCAAACATGAGACATTAAAGTCTCCAGTTAACCTATGTGTGGTCTATACACCCACATCAAAATTGACATGCAAGGTATAACATCCCCAGATAAGTACTACTTTCTTTCAATTTCACACCCTTTATATAGCCCACTTGAATGCATGCTTTAAGTTCACCTTAAGTTCTCCATTGTGGGATGTGTCTTAAGGAAGGCCTCCTACTAAAATAAAAGAATGAATGTTATTTCTCTTCACCCAAGATCACACAAAGTGCAAGGGGAGAGGATACATAGCAAGCCTTGGGTGACTCAAAGAATAAAGTGCAAACTTAGGAGTGTTTCTCTTCACCCAAGATCACACGAAGCGCAAGGAGAGAGGATATGCACTACTAGTCTATCAAGCAAAGAAAATAAAGCAAACACTTGTTCAATTTTTAGTGCACTAAAGATAAATGTGAAGTTAATTTTAAAGCACCAAAAATAAGTGTGAGATTTGTCTTGTTCAATTTTAGATCCCAAAATAAAGTGAGGTTGTTTGGTTCAATTTTAACTCCAAATTGAAAAAGCAAGTTAAATTGTTCATTAATAAGCCCAAATTGAAGTGTGAAATTTATTTTTAAACCCAAATTGAAGTGTGATTTAGATAAACAATAAAAATAAAGTGTTCTTAGGTCATCCTTCTCATAAGTGTTTAAAAACACTTTAAAAAATTTGACAAGATGAATTCATTGATGAGTGTTAGTGAACACTTTTTCCTTCATCCACATGCTTTAATGTTCCAATCTAATCCTACAAGTTGTTAGTAATTAAACCAGTAAAAACAAATCAAAAAATCATTAGGGTTAGAAATCAAATCAAATTGAAAATTTAGTTTAAACCCTAGATTTTACCTCTTTGGTTTACCTGCAAGTGCACAATTCTATTAGACAAGTGCACTGGAATTTTAATGACAAGTGTGATGGAATTTGCAAGCACATTGATCTACCTCTTGTTAGTGAATAGGTTGACACTTTATTGTAATATTTAAAAATAAAATCTATTGCCTAGAACACAAAAAGGCTAATGTCACTAACAACTCTAGAAAGGTCACAATTGCATTTGTGACTTTCCTCTGAATTTTAGAGGTATAACTTCCTTATATTATTTAATTTTTTGGGTATGATTTTAACCAAAAAGCAGAAAAGGGGAAAAAACACTAACTTATAAATATGAAATTAGTGCAAGCAAATCAAAAGGACCATTAACCATTAAGCATAAATACTTAGATAATCAATGACTGATAAAGGAATGTATCATAGATTAATTATGATCACAATAGATAAATATAATGCTAAGAGGAAATTTTGCATAGAGAACATGCTCACATCACCCACACAACTCACAAATTGGTACAATGGACACCATACTCATAAATCATAATCACAGATTGAAAGTAATTGCAAACATAAATAATTCATAAGAAATGCTCCACTTCTCTCATTACATCATAGTGTACTTCAAGAAATTCAGATCCTCACAAAATTGTTTCAATCACACATATATGGAAACAATCCCAAAATCTTGGCGATTACTAGAAATGGTTACCAGATAGAGTGACCTAACTTCTTGCTAACTAATTACCTACCCTAGAAACCAATAGACACAAGATCATTAATGGTCAAGAATACTCGTCATTAAATTTTCTATTAATACAACCTTAGACGTCGCCCAAACATTTCTTACTCCAAATCTTGCCTATGGCAGATCATATTTGCAATTGCTACAGTTCCCATAAGCCAAATTAAATGAAAAATTCATATTAGCACAAGCTTGCATGTGCAAACTGTCAAGATGGAGGAATAAATTGGAAAATTGAATGAATCCTTGTCACATCAACATTTAACTTACGCCACATCATTTTCCTTTCACTTTCCAAGTCCCAATGAGATCCATCTTAGATATGCTTTTTGATTTCTATAAATTCGTTGGAAATGGTAGCATTTCACCAATCCAAACAACATCCTAAAAATGACAAGTGCACAAGGTGATAGTGCTTCAATGAATGACTTCATAATGATTGAAGAAGTTGAGTGTAGCCCCTTCTTCAGGTTGTCAGACTAGTTGAGGGAGGTCTTTATTATCCAAAGCAAGATAGAGGAATAAGTACTACATGATATCCTAGGAGAGAAGTTCCTTAACAAGGTTCATGTGTGCAACAACAAAATCTTTGAGTGCTTCATCTACAATGTGGTTTGTACTTTTGGAAAACATGATTGGTGAATGAGGGTGGTAGAACATCTAGTTTGACTTGAATATCTGCACAGGGTGAGAGTGGTCATCGAAGGACTCAGCCAGTTTCCCAAAATTGGACTCATGGGAGATGACACTTGTATTGCAACTGCAACCCAACACAAGATTACAAAAGAAGCAGTGATTCTCCTTTGTGCAGGGCTAGTGTGAAATGATATGGAGTTGTTTGCCCATTTTCTACAATCACATGAGAACTTACTTTCACCAGCCCAAATTAAGCATCTCCAAGAGGTGGTGGAGGGAATCCGTGTGTTGATATTCACCCTTTGTGCTTGAAAATGTTGTTTTGATAATCCCATTTTGTAATACGAATACCAATTTTGTAAACACTGATGATATGATATATAATACAATATAAAATTTTGATACTTTGGTGTTCTTTTGTTTCTTTCATCTAAGTATTTGTATGCTTCAATTACATTATTGTATTTGTCAATTATATTTGCTTATGTTGTTTTTCCTACATAGGGGCATTCTGTGATTGCACATTTCTAATTGATCATTGATTTTACATTATCACCACTCATTAAGGTCATTCTAAAAATCCACTAGAATCTGCTATGCTTAATAAAACTTGTATTTTTTTTCCTTCACCTTCTTTGAGAATAGCACATTATGAATCAATAGAATAGGAGGCTCATGAAACCCTGTTGGGGACTAACAATGGTTTTTGAACCTATCAAAAATATCGCCAATACTTGAAATTTCTTAAATTTTCTATCACTAGTGGGCTTTTAAAATAGTTAGAGAACTTTAAGTACGAACTACCAACTTTAAGACTTTAGACCTAAGACTTCACCAAGCACATTGGTATTTCAGAGAGTTATAGAAACTTCATAACGGGTCAAAAACATAAGATAATGAGTAAGTTAAAAGGGAAGTCAGCATAAGAGAGAGTTATGATAACCTAAGCAACACTTGCCAAGGTTAGTAAAACTTAATAAAATACCATTGAAGACTTAGTCTTAGCAATATTTCAAGTAGGGCAATGATTTTAAGGGAAATGACCAAAATTGAAGTAATAATGGCTCTGTTTGGGGACAACTACTGAAAGGATGCAACAAGGAACCCAAAGGCATGTTATAATAGACCAATGTTTTAACCATTGGGTACAGAGTCATGAATATGGAGTGAACCAAACCAAGACGAGATAAAAAGAGAAAGGGAAAGAAACAAACCTAAACCCAAACAAGGCACAAAAAAAGGACACACCCAAAAAGGAGACTATGTACATGATAGGGTAAAACCTACTAGAAGAAGGAAAAATATCACTAATACAAAACGATTGACTAGTTGAGAAAAGAATGAGCCAAACTTGAAAAATTCAATCTTCCCATGCAACTTTTGAAAGATAACAAAGATTAGAAATACCCATAAAATGCTAAAACCGTTGAAGGAAGTTTCACCAACCATCACATTCCTGAATAACCACTTCTCATCATATACTTCTCCTCCCTGAGGAAGATGGCTCTGCATTGTATTACTGATGTTACATGCTATATTTTTCAAAGATTCAAACATATGAACAAATTTCCCTTCATGAACAAAACCTAAATCTTCCTATGTAACTAAGGTAGTTGGGATTTTTATCACATGAATTGTCACTTCATCATCATTATGCTCCTTTGACTCATATATATTTTTATCCCTCATAAATTCATAATTATTTACTCCATTATCACTCATATAGCAAACAACTTTACCTACCACATCATCTTGGGGGACCAAAGTCTAAACTTTTGAATAGGGGATTACACTGCACTTCAAATGGTTCATCAAAAATAAATAAAGGATTAGAATTTACACACCACTTCACCTCGTCTTTCTCATCCCCAACTAGAATATTACCCTACTCATTCAGATCAAATTACAAATGAGTGGATTGTTTAACACTCGTAGATCTTACCATCACTCCATCCTCAACAAAAGTATCCTCATCATCTTCATTTATTATGTCTAGAGTTTCAAAATAAAAATTCTCAAAAGTAAAAACTTCATATTCTGGAATGAATAAAGAATCAGATAACTCATTTTTCTCATAAGAGTCAAAGGAAATCATATAGACCATAGGAGAACTGGGAAGAACATATTGTAATGCAGGAACATTTCTTACCTAGGGTGAATAATCTTCATCCTCGCTTGATGAAACACAATCTCTCTTCATCTCAATAGTACTCAAACTATACACCTGATCATTCCAAACCTTGCTTACATTTCCCTCATTAGCCTTTCTATCATTTCATAAATGTGTAGTGTCAAAGACCGTCAAATTCATGTTCTCAACAACAAGGCAAGGTTGATTTGATATGTAATGAGAATTTGAAGGCTTAAAAATAGGTGATTCATGGGTATGAATGGGCTTTCTAGCACAATCTTGTTTCCAAATTCCTACAATAATTAAATCATCTTCAATGCTCATAGCCTCAAGCTAAGCTTGTTCAATTTTGCAAACTTTGTCTCTCTTTAGAATAATTTGAACTTCAAGATTTAAAGGAGAGGTAAATATGTGAAATTAAATTACTTTCCTAGGCTGCTCAGGAACTAGAATCCTTTGAAGCTCTCGATTGAAATGGTAAACAAAATCTCTCATATAGTATTTTTCTTCTTTTACAATCTAAAAGAAATGTCATAGTAAAGCAACAATGTTGACAATGTCCTTGAATCGTCCAAGAAAATTCTTTTCCAAAATGCTCCAACCAGTTATTATACATCCCTTTTCAAGCCCCCGAAACCATTCCATTGCATTTTCAATCAGACTATCAACAAAAAGTCTCACAAAAACATCTTCTTGAGTTCCTATGATTTCACTCATGATGGTTATAGCCAAGATGTGTTCTTCAAGGTCTTGCAAGTCTCCCTAGAGAATTTTCAAAGATTCTTTCTTGAGCCATATGGTAAATCATTGTATTGTGATAGGCATAGTGGTCCAATATAATTTCCCTAGGGGTTAGAAGCCATTGAATATTTAGAGTCACCAACTCCACAGAGAAGTAAGATAAAATGACACCCCTAGATCAACTCCTAGGTAGTGGTTGAGCTAGAGGAGGGTTTTTGGCGCTAATTAGGACGTTGATTAGGATGTCAAGGTGGATTATCATAGTAAAAAAATTACATTCTAAAGGGATGTTCAACTACCCATCTTGGTGGTCACTAGGCCCACTCTTTCTCTTCTTCCAAAAGAAGGTTGGACCGCATATATCTACAACACTCCTTCTGTACCTCCAAGCAAGTGTTCAATTGGGGGATATATCCTCTTGTTCTACTTGCATCCAATCTAAGTTAGGTTGTAGTACAAGAAAAATGTGGTAGTACCATTTTGCTGCATGGCCTAGTATTAACCCATCAAGATTTTTCTTTTTTCTCCCTAGCAGAGTCACCAAAAATTTGTTAGTGAATGGGTTGGCACTTTATTGTAATATTTAAAAATCAACTCTATTTCCCAAGACACAAAAAGTTTGATGTCACTAACAGCTATTGAAAGGTCACAATTGCATTTGTGAATTTCCTTTGAATTTTAGAGGTACATCTCCCTCGTATGATTTGATTTATTTGGCTATGCTTTTAACCTGAAAGCAAAAAAAGGGAACAAACACTAATTCATAAATATGAAATTAGTGCAAGCAAATCGAAAGGACCGTTAACCATTAAACATAATGACTTAGATAATTCATGATCGATAAAGGAATGTATCAGAGATTTATTATGATCACAATAGATAAATATAATGCCAAGAGGACATTCCACACAGAGAACACACTCACATCACCCACACAACCAACATATTGGTACAATGGAAACCATACTCATAACTCACAATTTGTAGATTGAAAGTAATTGCGAACATACATAATTTAGAAGAAATGTTCCACTTCTCTCATTACATCACAATGTACCTTGAGAAAATATGGATCCTCATAGAATCATTTTGATCACACATATAGGGAAATAATCCCAAAATCTTGGTGGTTACCAGAAATGGTTGCCAGATAGAGTGGTAACTTCTTGCCAACTAATTGCCTACCTTAGAAACCAATAGACACAAGAGCATTAATTTTCAAGAATAATCATCACTTTTAATACATTTTCCATTAATATGGCCTTAGATAGTTGCCTAAACATTTCTTACTTCAAATCTTTCCCCATGGCATATCATATTTGCAATTTGTGCGGTTCCCATAAGTTGAATTAAATGAAAAATTCATATTAGCACAAGCTCACATGCGCAAAATGTCAAGATGAAGGAACAACTTGGAAAATTGAATGAATCCTTGTTGCATCAGCATTTAACTTACGCCACACCATTTCCCTTTCGTTTTCCAAGTCCCAATGAGATCAAGCTCAAATATGCTCCCCAATTTCTATAAATTCATCGGAGATGGCTACATTTCACCAATAAAAATGGCATCCTTAAAATAGTGAGTACATAGAGTGATGGTGCTTCAATGAATGACTTCATAGTGATCGATGAAGTCGAGTGTGGCCCCTTCGTTAAGTTGTTGTCAAACCAGTTGAGGGAGGTCTTTATTATCCAAAATGAGATAAAGGAAGAAGTAATGTGTGATATCCTGGGAGAGAAGTTCCTAAACCAAGTTCATGTGCACAACAACAAACTCTTAGAGTGCTTCATCTATTGTAACATGGTTCGTAATTCTAGACAACACGATTAGGAAATGACAGTGGCAGAACGTCTAGTTCAACCAGAATATTTTAATAGGGTGAGAGTGTCCATTAGAGGACTTAGCCAGTTTCCCAGAATTGGACTCATGGGAAATTCCATCTGTATTGCAACTGTAACCCAACACAAGATTATTGAAGAACCAATGACTCTCCTTTGCATGGGGTTGGTGTGAAATGATATGGGGTTATTTTCCCATTTTCTGTAATCACATGAGAACCTACTTTCACCAACCCAAATTGAGCAACTCCAGGAAGTGGTGGAGGGAATTTGTGTCTTGATATTCACCCTTTGTTCTTGAAAATGTTGTTCTGATAACCCCATTTTGTAATGTGAATACCAATTTTGTAAACACCAATGATATGATATATAATACAATATAAACTTTTTGATACTTTTGTGTTCTTTTCTTTAGATTTTATCTGAGTATTTTCATGCTTCAATTACATTACTATATTTGGAAATGGTATTCACTTATGTTGATTTTCCTGCATATGGGCATTTTGTGATTGCACATTTTTATCTGATCATTGATTTTACATTATCACCGCTCATTAAGGTCGTTCTAAAAAGAACTAGAATCCATTATGCTTAAGAAAACTTGTACTTTTTCCACCTTCGCCTTCTTTGAGAATAGCACATCATGGATCAATAGAATAGGAGGTTCGTGAAACCCTATTGAGGACCAACAATGTTTTCCAAACCCATCAAAAATCTCACTAATACTTGAAATTTCAACTTTCTATCACCAATAGGCTTTTGACATGGTTACAAAACTTTAAGTGCAAACCGCCAACTTTAAGAATTTATACCTAAGACTTCACCAAGCACATTGGTATTTCAGTGAGTTATAGAAACTTCATAATAGGCCGACAACATAAGATAATGAGTAAGTTAAAATGGAAGTCAACGTAAGAGAGAGTTATGATAACCTATGCAACACTCACCAAGGTTAGTAAAATATAGGAAGTTAATTAAATAATTCACATTATTTAATCAAATAGAATGAATATTAGTATGAAAGAGGTGAATTAATCTAATAATATTAATTATCAGATTAATAGGAGCAAAAATTATGAATTTAATTAAACAATTAGGATTATTTAATGAAATAGCTAAAAAGGGTCGAATTAGGGTCCGAAAATGGTGTTAGTAGATTGAATCAAATGTGTGATATTGATCAAGACAATTTTAAGTGTCTATAGGTAAAGATTTACAAAATTTGATTGGGTGGGGCTACAAATTTATTTCCTTGATCATTAACACTTCCCAACTGGATGTGATTAGAATCAATGAGGTCTTGCACTATATGTTTAAGATGTATGCATTGTTTCGTATCATGTCCACTTTGTCAATGATATTGACAAAAGACATTTGAATTATACTTTAGAGGTAAAAAATTAGTGGTATCAAGAGGTCTAACAAGAGGTAAGATGATTAAGTTCTTGCTCAAGAGTTGCAACATAATTGAATGGAGTGTATCGGGTCGTGGGGTGAATTGCCTATTATTTTCTCTGAATTGGTATGTAGTTGTTTCTATGGCAGCCACTTGAGGTTCAACATTGTAGGTTTTTTGAGGTTTATTTATCTATATAAATCCCTTGTTTGGTTTCCTGAATGGTTGAAAATTGTTATGATGCATGGTTTTAGATTTTTTAGGATGGGTTGAAGCAGTTTTCCTATGCTTTGATTAAGTGAGTTCTAATAATCATGGAGAGTTATGCATAAGTGTATAAAGGAGGGAAATTTCATCATCCCAAGCTTATCTTGAATATTTTTTTTTAATTTTTCAATGAACATTATTTCAAGATCAACATCGGGAAGCTTAATGTTGATTTATGAGTAAAGTAGTTGATAACGTGTTATAAAATCAGTGACATTTTCATCTATGTTTTGCTTACATTGCATTAAATCAAGTAAGTCTATCTTGGGACCAATGTGGACTTGGAAATGGTTTAGAAAGGCATCAAAAATCTCATTAATAATTTGATTGAGTTATTTGATAAGGAATAAAACTATTCCAAGGTCATATCTTTTAAGGACCTAGGAAATAGCTTAGCCAAGAGCTTATCTTAAAAAATGAAGTCACTATATAAGATTGTATATGTTGAGACATGGTTGCTAGGGTCTCCTTTACCACAGTATTTCTCAAATATAGGTACCTTTATGCCTTGTGGAATTTGTGTTCTCAATATCTCAAAGGATAATGAGTTTGTTTTGACATATTGTGAAGCTTTTCCACTTTGATGTTGGTTTAATGTCAATATTTGTTGTTAAAGGGATGTGAATTTTGCAAAAGTTGGTTTATGATGAAATCATTGATCATGTTTTGAGATGGAAGGGAATATGGTGAAGGTGTATATGTGTTGGGTGGAAAACTAAATTGCAAGTTTGTAAGAGGCAGGGGGTTTGGAGATAGATGTTTGAATACACAAAGCTAAAAGGATTCCCAATGGAAATGTTGAAAAATGAGGTGTTTTCTTAGCTTAATACTCTGTAAAACTTTAATATTGCTAATCTAAATAAGCTTTTTCCTTTTGTTAAATATTCTTTGTGGGTGATTATCTTGATTAATCCATTTTACTATTGTAGAATTTAGACAGAAGTTGATAAAAGAACTAGACAGGATATTAGAAAGATTACACAAGATGTATCATGGAGAAACCCTTTCAGGAAAAAACTCCACCAAGAATTATTCTATTATTCAATCTCTGAATTACAATAGCTCTAATTCTTGCTTGACAATGCTTCTTCTGCCTTTACCAATCTTATTCACAACCTACAATAAAAACTCTAATAAATCTATTCAACTTTCTTGAGATAAATAGACTTTAATTAGCTTTGTAAACTCAACATGAGTTACAATTACAATGACCAAGCCTATCCCTAAAAGGTATGCCATATCTCATGCAAATAGGGTTATCATGTGAAGAACAATGCTAAAACATGTGCTTCATCCATTTGGGCGTCCCAAACTAAAGTCACAACTCAACCTTCATTCTGTTGATAATTCCAAAGCTCTTCCTCAAAGTTGGAACGCATAAGTAATCCTACTTAACTGAGCCTTTAGAAATATCTCAACATGCAAAAGAGGTAAATCCAAGAAAGCATCTTGGATGCCCAAGTTGGCTCCAAGTGATTTCTTGTTAACAGAAACATTTACTCAACACCATTCATGCAAGAATGGCCATCCCCTATTATCTGTCATACAACTCAAGTTATTAGCAATGCATTCCAAGTTAATTGAAGCTAACTACACACAACTCAAAATAACCAACATGCATGCAACATGCACTTGCATGCAACTAAAGATAATTGAACCATAACTGAACTAAACTAAACTAAACTGATTCTGAACTGAACTAAACTCATCTGAACTGAACTGAACTTCATGCATGCAAACATAAAACCCTAACTCCTAGGGTCTTTACATGCATTCACAAGTGTTATCTCTTACTCTGAATAGTTAACTTAACTCAAGGTGAGTGTCACCTTACCATGAGTGCACCCACATGTTCCTATAATATAGGAATAACTACAAATGTCAATTTAATGATTTATTTCATCAAATATTAATCTCATCCTAATCTTAGTTTTGTTGAACACATTCCAAGAACTTAGGAGATACATGAAATAATTAATGTTTAGAATTTGCATCTAAATGGCATCCTATTTCCAACATTCTCCCACTTGACATTATACATTGCAATTATTCTAAACAAGGAATAATAAAACAAGTACAAGACTCAAGGCCAATGGCCTTCTTGCACCAACTAATCAAACCATGCTAACTTCAAATGCAACCTGCATAATCATGAAGCTTCCAAGCAAATGATTAAAACCAAGAGAACTTATCTATATGGTTTCATAAGATAACCTATAACATTAATTAAAGTTTAACTTTCTCAATTAATACCTTCCCATTATCAACCAAACCAATACCTTTCCCAAGTCTCTGTATCCAAAACCGCCTCTTTGGAGGCATGCTAAACCATCGAGTGTGTTGAATTCACATTCAACCAAGGTGTAGGCTCCTCGGTCTTTTCTGTTGAAATTTTTTTCTTACAAGTAACCATTCCAACAAATGTCTCTTACCATAAGAGAACTCCAACCTCACCTATTTCTCCAAGTATCCATGAGGACCTGTAACCAACCAATCCATGCCAAACTCCAAATGCAACACAACACTTTCATGAAGTAATCAAGCAAATGATTAATGTACCCAATACTTAAGAGAAATACACAAGATCAATGTCAAAGCTCCAACCTTGAACATAAACATGACATCCATGATCTAACCATCTCCTCTTAGGAGATCACATGCATCATAACATACTTATACATCCTAGTCTTAAGAGAACCATGTAATATGCCAAACTCTAAATGCATATCAAGAGTTAACCATGAGATCAATAACAAATATACTCTAAACCAAGAAACCATATCTCCAATCACATGGAGATAACCTTACCAATGATGCATCCATGTGACTACCAAC
Source organism: Sequoia sempervirens (assembly GCA_007258455.2). NCBI lineage: Eukaryota > Viridiplantae > Streptophyta > Pinopsida > Cupressales > Cupressaceae > Sequoia > Sequoia sempervirens. The sequence goes on along the minus strand of VDFB02000678.1, from coordinate 61,350 downwards.
AACTCCCATTGAACCATGGTATCGAGTCACACATGGCATTGTGACTACCATCCTCTCTATGAAGATTACTCTGAAACATGAAGTAAAGAGTTATCACAAACAATATTAGCTGAAATAACCAATGCATCATTACTATCATCTGAGGACTCCTCTGTAGAAGAATCAGAACTTTCTTTCTTGTTCTTACAATCCTTCTTCACATGTCCTGGTTTCCCACAATTCCAACACTTTACCTTACTCTGTTCTTCTAACTTACCCTTCCCTTCCTTGTTTCCCTTAGGCTCCTTTTTCTTAGGCCTACCTTTCACAAACAAGGAATCTTGGATTTACTCCTTAGACTTCCTCCTCATCTCCTCTGATAGGAGAGTAGAAATAATGTTGTCAATCTTTGGATTTGCACCATTACCACTAATTGCAACAATTAGATTTTCCCAAGAATCTGGTAAAGAACAAAGTAATAAAATGCACTTATCCTCATCCTCTAGCTTTACATCTACAGATGCTAACTAACTAAGAATTAAATTGAAAGCATTTAAATGTTGTGCAACAGATTCACCATCTTTCATTTTCAATGAATACAAATGCCTTTTCAAATACAACTTATTGGTGAGACTCTTAGTTTGATAAATATCCCCTATTCTCTTCCATAATTGATATGTAGTGGTTTCAACATAAACATTCAAGAGAACAACATCAGCAATACATAACCTAATTGTTCCTCTTGCCTTTTTATCTAACTTAGCCCAATCTTCATCTGAAATAGTTGTAGGTGTCTTTGTCTCATTATTAACCGCTAACCACTGATCTCTTTCTTCAAGAAGATCTTCCATTTTTAGTTTCAACATTTCATAGTTAGAACCATTGAACCTTTCAATATCTAACTTGAATTCATTGTAACAAAACTTAATTCCAAAATCATCAAATTAAAAAAATAATAAAATCTCCCACTAAGCCAATAAAACTCTAACCTTTTAAGAGAAAGGTGTCCCAATACTCTACCCAACCTCAGCTCTGATACCAAATGTTGAAAAATGAGGTGTTTTCTTAGCTTAATACTCCATAAAACTTTAATATTGCTGATCTAAATAAGCTTTTTCCTTTTCTTAAATATTATTTGTGGGTGATTATCTTGATTAATCCATTTTACTATTGTAGAATGTAGACAGAAGTTGATAGAAGAACTAGACATGATATTAGAAAGATTACACAAGATGTACCATGGAGAAACCATTTCGAGAAAAAACTCCACCAAGAATTATTCTATTATTCAATCTCTGAATTACAATAGCTCTAATTCTTGCTTGAGAATGCTTCTTCTTCCTTTACCAATCTTCTTCACAACCTGCAATAAAAACTCTAATAACTCTATTCAACTTGCTTGAGATAAATAGACTTTAATCAGCTTTGTAAACTCAACATGATTTACAATTACAATTCCCAAGCCCTATCCCTAAAAGTTACGCCATATCTCATGCAAATAGGGTTATCATGTGAAGAACAATGCTAAAACATGTGCTTCATCCATTTGGGCGTCCCAAACTAAAGTCACAACTCAACCTTCATTCTATTGATAATTCCAAAGCTCTTCCTCAAAGTTGGCACCCATAAGTAATCCTACTTAACTAAGCCTTTAGAAATATCTCAACATGCAAAAGAGGTAAATCCAAGAAAGCATCTTGGATGCCCAAGTTGGCTCCAAGTGATTTCTTGTTAACGAAAACATTTACTCAACACCATTCATGCAAGAATGGCCATCCCCTATTATCTGTCATACAACTCAAGTTATTAGCAATGCATTCCAAGTTAATTGAAGCTAACTACACGCAACTCAAAATAACCAACATGCATGCAACATGCACTTGCATGCAACTAAAGATAACTGAACCATAACTGAACTGAACTAAACTAAACTGATTCTGAACTGAACTAAACTCATCTGAATTGAACTGAACTTCATGCATGCAAACATAAAACCCTAACTCCTAGGGTCTTTACATGCATTCAAAAGTGTTATCTCTTACTCTGAATAGTTAACTTAACTCAAGGTGAGTGTCACCTTACCATGTGTGCACCCACATGTTCCTATTATTTAGGAATAACTACACATGTCAATTTCATGATTTATTTCATCAAATATTAATCTCATCCTAATCTTAGTGTTGTTAAACACATTCCAAGAAATTAGGAGATACATGAAATAATTAATGTTTAGGATTTGCAATTAAATGGAATCCTATTTCCAATAGGAAATACCCAAAGTTAGAGTGGTATTGCTGGTTGGTTGCATTGTTTTAGTAACAGTTGGATGAGTGTATGTACAAATAGAGGCTATGGTTGTAGGTGGAGGGATTTGATTTCCTCCATGAATTTGAGTGTATCATAAAATTTGAACACAACTAGCCATTGTAGGAACATGATTATCAATAATGTGAGCTAGGCTATGCACAATCTGTATTCCTAGATCATTATCAAGAATTCTCCTCAAGTTATTTATGATAGGAACTGCGGTGCCAACAATATATTTTGCACTCACATAGTCTTGAAGTTTTTCTAAGGATTTATCTATTTTTTGCAGGCTCTCTTGAGGAACATGAGCATAGATGGTTTCAAAATTAGTATAAGTGGCTGATGGTAATGTGGCCATGGGAAATGTGACATTAGGGATGGAGTCTAACATGGGTTGACTAGTGTCAAGACTATGAGTGAAAGAGTTGGAAAACCAAAGATCCATAGTAGACGTACTAACAGGGGATGCCATGAGTCTCAAACTACATCTCATTGAAGTATTGGCAGTAAGACACCAGGTTGTGATACTCATACAAGTTTCACCAAACGAACAGTGCACCCAAAATGGACAAAAAGCTAGAAATAGAAAGCACAATGCAAGTATTGAAGAAGATATTGCAATTTTCAAATCTGAAATATGATAATTAACTTATTTTAAGATACAAAAACCTGAAAGTATAACTTTTGAATGCAAATTTTTTATCTTAAGCAATTCCCTTTCTTTCATCAATTGAACTAAATGCAAATAATTTATAGAAATATGCAATTTCTGAAACTGGAATAGAGATCTACAAGTACAGGAAAATGAAGTAGATAGAGACAGATATATGTGTAGAATTTTGCAAAATAACTTGTACAAGGATAGGTTCGCCCAAGGGCGAATGGGTCCTTAGATAGGGCTCTAAAAAATTTAAATTTGAGTTTTTAACTTGAAATAATTTCTAGTTCATGTTTTTGTATTCTCTTATAATTAAAGATAATCAAGAATATTCAAGTCTATACCTCTTTTGAATTGTAATTTATATTAATGATTTCTATAGGTGAATATGAAGACAATACGATGTACCTAAGAACTTAATAAAATATTTTATATCCACATAGTTTGTCACCCTACTAAAGTCAATTGTAGTTGTATTAATAAAAGGTTTGGGATACATGTGTCAATTAGTACATAATTAAAATTGTAAATATTTTTTAAAAAATGGAATATGACTCATAGATAAATCTTTATTTTAATGTCCCCTTATAGTTGCATTGATCAGATATTATTTCATGTTATTTTTAAATGACCCTTTTGATGATCCCTAGATCATATCTCTTTTCATACATCCAAAAGATAGTTTTGCAAAAAAATGATCATAAGGAGATCAAAGATAGATAAATCCTCAATGATATATTTAACGTGGGACAATGGTCTCTTAATATGAACATATTCTATGTGTTTATTATGGTGAGACTTAGGAGTAGGCTAAAAATATCTAGTTATGCATGTGATATTACCCAAGATAGATTAGGCTATAAAGTGTGACTACAAATCAATATACACCATTAAAAATATAAAAAAATAAAATAAAATGATTACTTTAAAATAATAGATAAGGAAAATCATATGTACATTAAAAAAATGGCCTTACACATGTGTTGTTGAGCATAAAGATGTTTCTCATCAAGTTCTTCATATATTCTAGTATAACTTGTAAAAATGATTAATATAGCCTAACCTACTTTTATACCATGTTATAAATTAGGATCTTAGGATACTAATCATTATATATAAAATATAAAATACATAGAATAAGAAGCATACAATCATAAATTTAACACAGTACACAAGATATACATGGGGAAAACCAAGTTTCAGATAAAAACCCCATAAATCATCATTTTATTAAAACACTTACAAAATAGTCTATTAAATAAATAGATTGAACCTAGGAACACTCCTCTACATGCTTTCACATGGCCAATAATACCTTTTATGCATAGTGATATAGTTCACTATATAATCTAAAAATTCATCACATCTTAAATGGGAGGGAACCTCCTTAAATATAGGAGAGAGGATGGCATAATACCTTAAGGGTTATTAGTCACATATATTCAAAATAACCATTCATAAATAATTAATAATCTAATAGTTATTAGACTATAATTATTTCAAATGGGATATACTTAATAAAGCATATAATATATAAGATTTAATAACCTTATATTAGAACATTATATAAATTTTATAATTGTATGACCCCTAATAACATTATGTTCTAACAACAACCCACACATAAAATATTAATTAAATGTTACATACAACTTTTTGAGTGGGCCTAAATAAATATTCAATGTGGCTAAACATATCACCTAAGGATGTATCGAAAATAAATATGTATTTTACATAATTAAAATAATTCATGTTATGCAAGTTGTACAACACCTAATCCTAAAAATATTTATCTCAACACTCCAAGCTCATACTAAGTTTTCATGTTGTCTCCTCAACTACTGTTGCAAGTCCTTAATGTTAGGAAATAATGCATCAATACCTAGTTCATTTAATCCATATCCTACATAACCCGATGAGAGAAAAGCATGCATACAAGCTTATAGAATAACCATAATGCATTGATCAAAATAGACAAGCCACAAGATAACACAAGATATACCCTGGGAAATCCTTTAAGAGGGAAAAACCCAGCCTCCAAAAGCATCCATACTCCATATATTATTCAACAAACAAAATAATACATGCACTTATAGAGTTAACATGAATAATTCTAAAGAATCAAGCCTCTCCAATGCATCATTTGTCTATCCAAGTATTAATCCATACATCCCATGCCATGCTTCACATATGTACTCCTCATAAAGACTCAATAATGAAAGCCCACTCACCCAACCAACCTAAACCACTTAAAATGTATTTTCTTTTATAGATACAAGTTCAAACAAAATACAACCAAGTGGTAAGATAAAACCATGTGTCGCAAAACCATGTGAATACAAAGCCATTGACCCATCATTTAATATTGGGTACTAAGTTTTCACTTTATTAAATTCTTCCCCCAAATATTATATTATTATCACATGTCTCCCACACATAAAATAATAACACAATGTTACAATACCACTTTACAAGTGGCCCCAAATAATTATTTAATTGCAACATTAAATATATCAATTTATGTAATGGTGTACAACACCAAATCCTAACATTCTCCCACTTGTTGTATACATTGCATAAGGGTCAATCAAAAAAATACATCATCATAGTCACTCATGAAATTACATGAATCTCCAACATGCTATCACGATCCATCAAGATACTTGCAATAAAACTAAAATGACCACCATATCAAGCAAGAACTCATCTCATCCTCCAACATGATATCTAGGGAAGAAAAGGAACATGCCAATGTGAAGATGCACCAATCCAAGAACAAAGGCATCAAATCCAAGCGATAACAAAGGCTCCAAGCTGATGTTAAAGGTAAAAAAACCCACATGATAAAAAATATTATCCACAACACATGCAATACATCCAACCATCCATACCTCCTAGGTATCAACAATATCAATAAAATTATGCCAACATATGAAACCCATAAACCATAATAACAATCTCCTTGTATCAAGCCTGCCAATGAAAAACATACATATCCAGAAACTCCCATTGCATGGGTAATGTCAAATTTGAATATGATCAAGGCATATCAAGTCTACCAATCAACACTATAGCAAGGTGTGATAAAAGATAAAAACATGAAGTACCAAGAACAATAAAAAAATGATCCACATATGTAACCCAAATAGCTACATACTCTCTCACAATATGTCACCACAACCCTCCCAAATCATAAGAACGTGAACCTCTAGGAAGGAACCATAGAATGAAGAAAGAAAAAATATAAATAATAACATGACCTTCTACCAACACCTCAAGTGCTAGGCTATGTCAAGTATGATCTCCTTACAACCCCAATGAAAATTCTCTACAACACCCATCCAATCAATCTCAAAGATCAAATGCAACATATAAAACATGTATAAGGCCAACATGGATGTAATCCTCTCTAACCAAGAATATCATGCTCAAAGTATCCATTCCAAAATTAGGAAATTAGCCCAATAAACATCTCATAAACTCCTCATCAATGAATGATAACATAAAATCACATACACAAGGAGATAACCAATGATAAACATCTCTCAAAATGAATCCTCTAGAACCAACTATCCATATCTATGAAAAATAACAACTTTAGAAGGAAGTAGGCATACCAAAGTCTATTGAAAATGTTTATGAGTGTTTACAAGCTTTTTTCGTGTGTCATATTCAAAATAAATAAAAAGCACATTGCAATTTCTACACTAAAAATAATTTTCTTTCTATCAAAATAAGTTGAAAACATACCGTTATCCTCAAATATATCAACTATTATCAGAAGTCCTGAAATAGATTTTTTGTTAAAATTATTAAGCATCTATGGCTAAGCCTTCTCTAGTAGGTCTTCTAAAAATATGATGTCTTTGAATAAATCTTCTAGAAGATTCTCTCAAAATGGCTGCACCATACTAGATGCATTAGAAAATAGAAGCAATCTATAAATAGAGATAGCTAAAAATAGCTACTTTGTAACCCCACTTAATAGGCTTGGTGCAGCAGCAACAATAGTAGCAACATCCTTTGTATCTTGTACCCTTTGAAAGATGTCAATGAAGCTTTGGACCTTTGATCTATCAGGTAGTGCCACTGAATCCATCTGAATAACTGAAACATCTAAAATGAAGCTGCTCTTTGTAATGTCTATCTTAATCTTGGTCACTTCATCTACATCCAAAACATTTTGGCCAACAATGGAAAATTTATCTATATTTTAATTGTGTTAAGCTCTTCCAAGTGTTTCCTTTACCAATATTTGGAATTCATCTTGTACCTCATCATGTTCAAGAAGTTGAACTAGAAACTAGATTACTTTTACCAAGTGAATATTTGGTTCTCTCTAGCACTTGCTACCATGTCCATCTCAATTATTTTCAAGGGTCCAAGAGTAAGAGCAAGTCACACTTTTTCTATGAAGCCCTTGTAGGTGGAAATACTACTAATCATGCCACTTTGAAATTATAAAATGTCATGCCTCACAAGCTTTTCCCTGGTCAATAAAGTATACAACCTATCTAGCACATGCAATCGTAGTTGAAATTTTTTATCACTCCACACTCTTTTTATGTGCAACTAGCTGATCCATTAGGTTTTGTTGATCTGTGGAATGAAAAATATGCAATAAAAAACTGTGGAGCTTGGTACGGACTGAAAGAGATGGGCTATAAAATTCTTAGGTTGTTTGTTTTCAGCTTTTAGGGAAGCCTTATTATCACCATCCTTGAAGACTCTTTCTTTAATATTTTCTGATAGTATCTCAAGAAGATTTACATTAATCATTCTCAACCATTTGGAAATTTGAAGGCCCCACATCCTGTACTGCTTTTCTTTTTAGTTTTGGAGGAATAGTTCTCTTTGACCTCTTAGGTTATGACTTGGAAAGAATAGAAAAGTAAGCATTGTAAAATCAACCTGATATGAAAGCAACAAACTTGCTCTTTCTAGTTACTTTGGAACTTACCCATTCCAATACCTCTCTTTTTTGCTAATGTCTTCTATGAGTAGAGAAAGGAATAGGAAGTTTCAAAGTTTTAAATAACGTCCTTGATTCTATTGACAACCTATTGCAGCTACAACATTCGAAACTAAAATATTGTCATGGTTTAAATAACCTCCTTGATTCCATTGGTAACCTATCACAGCTGCAACCTTGAACATACAAGGGTGTGAATGTTTAAATAACCTTCCTAACTCCATTGGAAACCTGTCACAACTGCAGCACTTGAACATGGTAGGGTCTATAGATTTAAATAACCTCCCTCATTCCATTGGCAGCCTATCACAGATGTAGCACTTGAACACAAAAATGTGTAAAAGTTTAAATAACCCCCTTGATTCTATTGGCAACCTGTCACAGCTGCAACACTTGAACATAGAAGACTGTAAAGGTTTAAATAACCTTCCTAATTTCATTGGAAACCTGTCACATCTCCAACACTTGAAAATAGAAAGTTACAGAGGTTTAAATAACCTCCCAATTCCATTGTCAACCTCTCACAACTGCAACACTTGAATATAATATGAAATTTTAAAGGTTTAAATAACCTCCTTGATTCTATTGACAATCTATTGTAGCTACATCATTCGAAACTAAAATATTATCATGGTTTAAATAACCTCCTTGATTCCATTGGCAACCTATCACAACTGCAACCTTGAACATAGAAGAGTGTGAATGTTTAAATAACCTTCTTGATTCCATTGGCAACCTGTCACAACTGCAACACTTGAACATGGTAGGGTGTATAGATTTAAATAACCTCCCTCATTCCATTGGCAACCTATCATAGTTGTAGCACTTGAACATAGAAATGTATAAAAGTTTAAATAACCCCCCTAATTCTATTAGCAACCTGTCACAACTGCAACACTTGAACACAAAAGACTATAGAGGTTTAAATAACCTTTCTGATTCCATTGGCAGCCTGTCACATCTGCAACACTTGAAAATAGAAAGTTGCAGAGGTTTAAATAACCTCCCCAATTCCATTGTCAACCTCTCACAGCTGCAACACTTGAATATAATAAGAAATTTTAAAGGTTTAAATAACCTCCTTGATTCTATTGAAAATCTATTGTAGCTACAGTATTCGAAACTAAAATATTGTCATGGTTTAAATAACCTCCTTGATTCCATTGGCAACCTATCACAGTTGCAACCTTGAACATAGAAGGGTGTGAACATTTAAATAACCTTCCTGATTCCATTGGCAACCTGTCACAACTTCAGCACTTGAACATGGTAGGGTCTATAGATTTAAATAACCTCCCTCATTCCATTTGCAACCTATAACAGTTGTAGCACTTGAACATAAAAATGTGTAAAATTTTAAATAACCCCCCTGATTCTATTGGCAACCTGTCACAGCTGCAACACTTGAACATAGAAGAATGTAGAGGTTTAAATAACCTTCTTGATTCCGTTGGCAATCTATCACATCTGCAGCACTTGAAAATAGAAAGTTGTAGAGGTTTAAATAACCTCCCCAATTCCATTGTCAACCTCTCACAACTACAGCACTTGAATATAATAGGAAATTTTAAAGGTTTAAACAACCTCCTTGATTCTATTGACAATCTATCACAACTGCAACACTTAAAAATAAAATATTGTCATAGTTTAAATAACTTCCTTGATTTCATTAGCAACCTATCACAACTGCAACACAACACTTGAACATAGAAGGGTGTGGACATTTAAATAAGCTCCTTGATTAAATAACCTCCTTGATTCCATTAGCGACTTGTCATAGCTACAACACTTGAACATAGAAGGGTGTGGACATTTAAATAAGCTCCCTGATTTGTTTGGCAGCCTATTACAGTTGCAACACTTGAACATAGAAGGAAGTGGACGCTTAAATAACCTCCCTGATTCCATTGGCAACTTGTCACAGCTGTAGCACTTGAACATGGTAGGGTGTATAGATTTAAATAGCCTCCCTGATTCATTGGAAACTTGTCACAGCTACAACACTTGAACATAGAAGGGTGTAAAAGTTTAAATAACCTCCTTGATTCCATTGAAAATAGAATGTTAGGATGTGTTCGAGAGTGCTTCATTAATTCAAAGATTTTGAGAGGTTCCTTGCAAAATCCATTTTGTGCACATTCTGTAATCAATCATTTCATTCCATGAGATGACATCTCTTTGAGGCATTATTTCAAACAATTCAGGTGTTTTGTCTACGATTCCACATATTGCATATATGTCTACCAGAGCATATCCAACTATAACATCTGAAAAAAATTCCCCTACCATTATGCTTTGGTGCATGTTCATAGCCCATCCCAAAGTTCCCATTTTTGCACAGGCAAGGAGGACTCTTTTATTTTACTTGTGGAAATTTTATAAAAAAATATATAATAATCAAATAAGAACCCTTTGCTATTGAATAATTGACTAAAATTTTGAAAATTTGAGATATTTTCATTTGATATACTTATATTCATGTTTCTTTACAAGTTTCTAAAGGCCTTCTACAAAAGTTTGGACCTGACAAGGTTCTTGATACCCCAATCACTGAGGTTTGCAAGTTTCTAAAGCTAAAATGTGTTAATTGAAATATTGTCAAAAGACTTTTTTCCTTTATATCTTTTATTATTCAAATATATAGCCAATTTATGTTTGTGTGTATTCTACCATTCTAGGCTAGTTTTACTAGCATTGGTGTCGGTGTAGCATATTATGGACTGAAACCCATTATGGAGTTCATGACATTCAATTTTGCTATGTAGGTTGGTGTTTTTACTACTCCTTAAGTGTTTGTCTTTCGGTTCTGAATGCTATTTTTTACTCTAGTTTTGTTTATTCGAGTTTCATTTATAATATTTTCTTCACTAGGTAGAGTAATGATGTGATCTATATCACTGATGTGCCCTTCCTATTGTGTCCATGTTACCATGGCAGTAAGTCCACAACTCAAAAATTAGACCTATTCTTAGTATTTTAATACACAAGCTTTAGTTTTCCATCTAGAGTGATCTATCCATCCAAAATGCATATGCCTCATTTGATTTGATAGACAAATCTCTACATGACAATGTTTTGGAAAATATATTTTAACCACATGATAGACAAGGATGTAGATCAAAACAATCATTGGAGGTATGTCCTCAATGTCTGTAATGCCATGTTTGGACTTAATGGGCTTTAGTGCAAGTTGATTTTGATTCACATGACGAATTGTTAATTTCACATGGCTGAGCAATGGGTGAAGAATTGGCTTGACTATAGTTTGGTGCAGGGGCACCCTTCTAACATTATGTCCCCATTTTGTTTAATTTGGCATCTTTTCTTTGTAGTAGGATGGAAAGGAGTCATTTTGTATCCCTTTAGGCTATTATAAAGATTATTAATTCCAAAAAGTGCAAAAATGTAAACAAGATATAAAGTTGTCAACAATTGTTAACAAAGTTGCATAATTATGTAAAGGTAGTTGAAGAGTCATTTGAGTCACAAGGAGTTAGAAGTTGGTAGAAACTGAATAGAAATGATGTGATGCCTTTAAAAAGGCTATTGTATGCATTTGTGGTTTGAGGGTGATTGAAGATTTGAGAAATAAAAGAATAAAGCACTATTTTCTATATTTTTCTCTAGAAATTTTCTATGTTCAACCATTGTACATAGTTGTATGGACTGTAAAGTGTGCAATTTTTTTTGGAGGTGTTGTGGCCTCCAATCACCTTCCATATGAATCTAGTTTCATGTATTTTAGTGATCATTTAAAGAAGATAATTTATCTCATAACAGTCTAAAACCCTCGCTAGGGTTAACAGTGAGTTAAGGAATTTATGTTTCTCTTTTATTTGTTGATGAAATACTCTGGTTTTTTGGTGACATTGGCCTTCTATGTATGTTCTTTCATATTCAAGTGAATATGAGTCAAGATCATAAGTTTAAAGGCATTGCAGATTAATGTTTTGACTAGTTTTATGAGATTATAGTCTATAACCAAGCATTTAAGAGAAACCTAACCTAGGGTTTGGTAAAATAAGCATAGAAATGTCCCTCCAAATGTTTATTGAGAATAATTAGGTCAAAATAAACTTGTTTGAATCATCATTCAAGAGTAAACATGATGGGAACCAATATAATCAATAAGCCCTCTTGGACTTGGAACCTAATTAGCCTATTTTAGCATTGTTATAATCTTGTTTGTTCCATATTCTCAAAGACAACATATGATAAATGTTGGACATATTCTAAGGCACATTAAGGATAATCTGTAAATTTACTCATAGTCGGTGATAAAGGTCTGTGTTTGAAGAAAAGCTATGTCAGACCTATGGCAGACCTATTAGGAAAAGGGAAGAGTAATGAAGGAATCTCACCAGAACTATATTCTTGAGGATTGGATGGGGTAAAAACATGTTAGATTAGGTATCTTAAAGTTGTTCCACTTGTTGAAGGAATTATTACGCCAAAGGCATCTCACTCTTTGAGCTTTCGAATCTCTTTTTAACCGTCGACGGTTGGAAAGCACGGAGGCGCTTGGCAAGGTTCTCCATCCATCCACAACTATTGATCATTTAACTCTCATTCCAAAATACAACTAAAACTAATATTTGACATTCAGTCATTTTTTTAAATATTCAAGAAAAACAAAGCATTGGTGAAAGAGCTCAATACTCCACCCCCACAAGCAGAGGAACTTCACTTTCCAACCCAGTATTCTTAGTCATTCTTTGGACAATTCAAGTCTTGTTTCTGGAAGCAATGGTGGACTTACTAGCATAGCCCTGACTATAATAGTGTTAGATACTTATTCACACTTGTTTGTGCTTTACTTAATCTTTTGGAAGGTTGGCACAAAATCGTATGTAGTTCCATTCAAGACACCCTACTTTCCAAACATTTTAGCTACACAGACTACCAAAATATCAAATGACCTATTTCTAGACCTAGCGAATACCTAGCTTCTAATTACCTTATTAGCTAACTAGACACTTTTTGAACTTCAAGACCAACAACACCAATCTTTTTATTGTTGCGAGTGCCTTATATGGATTTTTAATCTTCTTAGGATTCAATAGTTCAACTGTGCATCCTGTAGTTGCAGTGGAGAGAACTGTGTTCTATAGAGAAAGGGTTGTAGGAATGTACTCTGCAATACCCTATGCTCTCAGTCAGGTTAGTTCCCTTTCTTAAGATGTCATTTTGTTCCATGAATCAAAATTTCTAGTCACATGCAAAGCACAATATACACCTATAGCCAATTCAATTTGCCATCCAAGTAAATCCCTTTTTTATATGCAATTTTCTTCCAATTCTCATGTTTCTTCATGTAAAGTAGACCACTTTATCTATATGGTTAGTTTACTCATGTTGAAATGTGTGTGGGTTCCCAACCTCACCATGATGTGAATATTGTGGATACAACACAATGTTAAAACAAGGCAAATATATGGTTATTGTTAATTTATAACAAATTTGATTCTCTATTTTTTCTATTTCTATGATAGATTGTAATTGAGCTTTCATGTCATTGAAGAAATTATTATCAACGTTCACAAACAATAGAAGCTGATAGAGAAGAATAGTATGCAGAATAGAACTACATTTTTTTCATTTTTATATTTGATGCAAAAAATTCCAAAATGGTGGTTCTGGTACTACTGAATATGCCATGTTTCATGGACTTGTATGGTCTAATTTTCTCAGAGTATGGAGATGTCACAAACCAATTACAAGTGACTAGTGAAGGTTCCAAACCACTAAATCAGTTTGTGGAGGATTATTTTGGATACAAGCATGATTTCTTAGGTAGAGTCGTAGTTTGGTAGAGTCATTGTAGTTTGGATACAAGCATGATTCGCTGTAGCATGATACAAAAAACTCTACACAATTTCTTACCAAAAACATTCCAACTCATTCCCTTTGCTGGAATATATGCCTCAATCTCACAGGTTGAAACCTCTGAGAAAGCATAATCGCTGTGACATTCCTGTTGTCTGGCCGACTGGCAGTTTACCTTATATTTTGCTCATGTCACCAAGACAATGCTTTTGTCTTGCCCAAGGAATCTATCATTGTGACTTATGGCCGTCGTTGTAACTTCTCATCGCATGGAGAACTCTGGCCGACAGGCCATTCAATCGGGCGTCGGTGAGACTCATAGCAACCGGGGGCTTCAGAGTGACTTCTACACTCGGGAAGAAGTGCCAGTGACATTGGAAGGTCTTGCCAAAAAAGATACACATTGAAGTCATCGGGGTAACCTATGCCAGCTCAGTGAGAAGTCTTACCAAAAGTAACATGTCTTAGCGATAGTGTTGGAGCTTTCGGGGAAACCCTTGGGTGATCAGTAAGAAGTCTTACCGATAGTGATATGTCTCACCGACGGGTATACATTTGGAGAATTCGGTGTAACACATAAGGCTTCAATATGAAGTCTTGGAGAATGTGGAAAGTCTCATGACCGACAGTGTTAGGGGTCATCGGTATAACATAAGGCGATCGGTATGAAGTCTCGGCAAAAGACAAATGTCTTGCCGATTATCAGATGTCTTCAGTGTGACTCTTGGCGAACAGTTGTTTTGGGATAACATGGAAGCCTTGGTAAGATTTCTTGCCAAAGGTTGATTCTCTCGTCGACAGTGGAACACATCGATATGACTTAAAGGCTTCGGTATGAAGTCTTGGTGAAAGCAGTAAGTCTGGCCGACAAGTTTGAATCAAGGTGACTTGGAACCTGCGGGGTGATGTCTTGGCGAAGAGCAATTGTTTTGCCGATGGAATCCTAGCTTCGATGTAACTCTTGGCGACTATTGTTCCGAGTTCAGTATAACATGAAGCTCGATGTGAGGTCTCAGTGAAAGATGATAGTCTTGCCGATGAGAACATTCACGTCTATGTGACTTGAAGACCTCGGTGAAACCTCTTAGCGACAGTTGAATGTCTTGGCGATAGCGTTGGCAGATGAGTTCAACTGGAGATCGGTGAGAGGTCTCGCCGATCATGCTGATAAGGTGACTCTTTCCGATAGATGGATGCTGATAAGAATACAATGGGTTTCAGCATGACTTGAAGACTCAATATGATCTCTTAGTGAATGACTAAAGTCTTGGTGACTAAGGAACACTTCAAAATGACTTATGAGCTCAGTGTGATGTCTCATCGAATGGCGATTGTCTCGCCGATGAGAATGTTGAAATCGGTATGACTTGTGGATATCGGTAGAACCTCTTGCCGATGGAGATGACTCTTGGCGACAACATGTAATCTGGTCTTGTGGCATCGGGGAGACACTTCTAGTGTCTCACCAACATGTGACACAAGTTGATCAATGCTGATTGAGTGAAGGTTGTTTGATGTGGTGCAATGTGGACCAATCCGAGAAAGCAGAAGTGAACCATTTGTTGAATCATTTTTTTGTGTGGAAGTTGGAAAACTAAAGCACGAGGAAGTGGAAACATCTAATGATGCTGAGCTGGATGATTCGATAGTTCTGATCCAATAGTTGGAAACAAACCGTTTCATAGAGCCGAAGCTGAAGAAAAGGAAAAACAAAGCGAAAAGATATGAGAAGTGAGTGGCTGGTTGGAAGGCTGAAGCCATGAAGCCATAACAGGTGACTCAAAGAGAGATCAATAGAGAAAGGCCGAGTGGCTGGCTAACAGGCTGAAGCCATGAGGCCGAGGTAGAGAGTGAGAGAGGTAGAGTTATGCTACTAGAATCTCTCCTTATCATGAATGCCATGTTTGATCTCTCAGGGATAGTATGTTACCAGTTGTATCCAAAATGAACAAGATGAATCTTTGAAGAGGCTATGAGCCTGAATTTGCATTGTAACCATTTATGTTGCTGAATAATACAATGGCTCAACCTTTGGAGTGTGGGGTTTTTTATCTGAAAGGATTTTCCCCACGTAAATCTTTGTGTTCTGGTTTTTTGTTTCATCTTTCATGTCTGCTGGTTCTTGTAGTAGAATCTGTTAATGCTTGTTGTTGAATTTACATGTGTTTCTCTCAGATGGATCAATGTAGGAAATGAACTGTGTATGTTTGGCATTTGGACATAGTTGTTCATGTCTTTGAGGTAACCTAATCGAATTGAAAGTTACCGAAGGCACTTCTGCATGGAGTTTTCACTAGATGCGCTCCTAAATTTCCTTACACCCTTGGACTATGGAAATTTCATGTCTTTAATTTGACATTTGTTTGGTACTATCACTAGTTTTATGGGAAAAGCAATGCTCTCAAATTTTTGAAAAGTGACAGATGTGGGGATTAATCTAAAAGGAAAAATTATCCAATTCACATATTTCCAATTATGGAGGTTAATTGGGTATCAAATTTGAAAAAGCTACTTAAATTCCCTGTCTGCACCATGCTTTTTCTTCTTCTAGTCAGAAAAACTTGTAGGTTCCATTTCCATCTACCCATTTTATGTTTATTAACAAATGTGTTATGCATTCATAACACTTTTTAATCTGCTACATACTCCTTGCAATGGTGTTCAAAACTCCTAAACAAGGGTAGGATCCTCAAAATATGTTTCAAGTAATTTCTTCCTATAATCTCCAGATTGGAAGACAAAATCAAGCATAAGAAGATAGCAGTAAGGATAGAATATGAAATTAAGAGCATGTTACAACTAGTAGTACATTACCACCACAATTGGGCTTTCACATTTTAAACCACGATGATCATAAATAAAAACCTTGGTTGCTATTTCGATTGCTACTTAATGTCTAAGTATTGGATTTTCATTAGTTATAAACCAGAACCTATCACTAATTGACCTTCCACAACTCTTCAACATACCCATTGCACACCAAGGTGCCATTGCTAGTATATGTCTTGGAATCAAAAGTTGGGTATGGATGTAAAGGTCTTGCTTTCACTGTTTCACATTGAGAAGAGTCATAATAGAATGATAAGAATTTTAAAGGCAAACATTGTGAGGTCTTTCTTTGACTCAAATAATGGTGATATATGTTTTGCTTGATTGGTTGTGCTTAGGCAGATAAATTTTGCATTTGTAATCATCTTATGCCATTATGAAAGGTTGGGAGAAGTTGTAAAGGAATTTGATCCTGATTAATGGTGTTGACTAAGTGTTTTGAAGAATTTGAAGGAGATTGGAACTCTTATTTCAAATGTTTGTGTTGGATAATGTTACAATGAGGCATATAGTTGAATAAGTGTGTCAAGGTTTTGATTTCTCTCTTGGCTCTGCATCATAGTTCTAAATACCTCTATTGGCAACCTGTCACATCTGCAACACTTGATCATAGAAGATTGTAGAGGTTTAAATAACCTTCCTTATTCCACTGGAAACTTGTCACATCTGCAATACTTGAAAATAGTAAGTTGTAGAGTTTTAAATAACCTCTCTGATTCCATTGTCAACCTATCACAAATGTAGCACTTGAACATAATAGGAAGTTTCAAATGTTTAAATAACCTCCTTGATTCTATTGACAATCTATTGCAGCTGCAACATTCGAAGCTAAAATATTGTCATGGTTTAAATAACCTCCTTGATTTCATTGGCAACCTGTCACAGCTACAACCTTGAACATAGAAGGGTGTGAACGTTTAAATAACCTTCCTGATTCCATTGGCAACTTGTCATAACTGCAACACTTGAACATGGTAGGGTGTATAGATTTAAATAACCTCCCTCATTCCATTGGCAACCTGTCACAGCTGTAGCACTTGAACATAGAAATGTGTAAAAGTTTAAATAACCCCCCTGATTCTATTGGCAACCTGTCACAGTTGCAGCACTTGAACATAGAAGACTGTAGAGGCTTAAACAACCTTCCTAATTCCATTGGCAACCTGCCACAACTGCAACTCTTAAACATAGAAGACTGTAGAGGTTTAAATAACCTTCTTGATTCCATTGGCAACCTGTCACATTTGTAGCACTTGAAAATAGAAAGTTGTAGAGGTTTAAATAACCTCCCCAATTCCATTGTCTTTAAGCATGTAAAGTAGAAGTTGCAATTGACAAAAGTTGTCAATGTAAAATTGGAAAAATGCAAAAATGCAACATTTTGTGGAAGATGAAAGGGTAGACAGTTGAAAAGTTAGTTTTAGGTGATGGTTCAAATTTAAAAAGGCATGTTGAGGCCTCACAATCTTTGTGGAAGGTTGGGGACAGTTGTATGAGGAAGAAATTCAATAAAACACCCTATTTTTCTGATATTTTCTTGTATTTTCTGTGTTGTAGGCCATTGTACGACCATTAATGTTATTCAAATCCTCTCCTCCATTTGAAATTAAGGCCCTGTGAATCTATATTATTATGCATTTTGTTTCATTTAAATCCATTGTAAATAGAGAAAGTTATTAGCAATTTTCTCCAAACGGGCAAAACCCTGAAGTAGGGTATACAGTGTGCCTTTGAAATTCAATTTCTCCATTTTTCACTGTTGGAAATTCATGAAATTTGGTGAGTACAAGGGTTAATGTTTAATTTAAAATATTTCAAGGTTGCAAGCCTTGAATTTTTGGTTTTGGACGGTTTTAAGGAAGCCCTAGGTCTGTATTTTACTTGAAATTCTTAAAATGGGCAACGATCAGTAGGATTTTATGTTTTGATAATGCAAAAGAGATTCTCCTTGAATAAAAATGCTTCTAAAAGGTGCTTAGGAGTTTTTTGAGCCTTTTCTTGACTATTTTTGGCAAGTTCATAGGTTTGAGATCATTGGTATATTGACTATCTTGTTATGACAGTCTCATGACAACCTTTAATTGACATAGATTAGTGAATTCTTTGTGTTTTGATGGAGTAATTGGCATTCCACTTGGGTGACAACATTTCAAGAGGTTGTATTAATTCCTCTCAAGAGAAGGTTTGATGAATTAAAAGGTTTTGTGATTATTTATATACTAATCTTGCTTGATTGACTTATGACAATCATATTTTGGAAGTGGAAATAGAGGGTTTTTTAGTAGGTGTTTACTGAAATACCATGAATCAAGTTTAGGAGATAGTTTAATAATGTTTTTTAGACATATATACACTTTTTTGTAGCCTTGGGATGGAGTAAAGGGCTTGGGAACTTGATGTTGCTTGGTTATGTGGCCTAAATGGCCTAGATTGCTGATTTGAGACAGTCTATTGTGTAAGCTCTCAAGTTTGAGTTGTTTAAGTTTGGAAATTGTTTGAGTCAATTATTTTGTTATTTCTTAACATGGTTTTGAGGATTATACAAAAAAATTATGCCTTATTCTCAGTTGGAGTGCTTTGAATCAAGGTTTTGTAAAGGAAAAGTGCCTTGGAAAAACGAGATTGCATTGAAAGTTGGTTGTCTCAATGAAGGCTTTAGTTTGTAGATTGATTTGTTGTCTAGAGAAAAGTGAGTAGAGTTTTTTCTAACCTCTGTCCTTGCATCACTCTCCATCTATCCTTATATTAGCTCTCCAAACAGTGGGAAATATTATAACTGGTGATGATTAGCAGAATTAGGTATAAGTTTATATTGACATTTTCTTTAGATTTTCATATCAATAATTAATTGTTCCTTTTGCAAGTGTATGATGCTGTCATTGTACTATTTCATTGACTTATGTTATGGTATTTCATTTAATTTCAGTACATAATCAACAATCAAGCACTTCCTTTCATATTATCTCTCCTAACCCATAATCACAAGAAGAGCATCAAGAACGAAGCTTGTTGGACCATTTCAATCATAACCGCGGGAAACAAAGAACAAATTCAGGTCTTTCTATTTGTTATCTCGACTAGAGAAGCATCTTTGTTGAATGGTGTGAAACTAAATTATTTTAAGGTTTGCTATTTGTTAATGGATATTTTGGTTTTTAGGCTGTGATCGATGCAAACATCATTCCTCCACTTGTTCAACTCCTCCAAACTATTGAGTTTGATATTAAGAAAAAAGCAACATGGGCCATATCAAATGCAACTTCTAGTGGTACACATGAATAGATCAAGTATGAATTATTTTAACATATAATTGCATATATAAAAATATATTATTAATGTACTGAGATTATCTATAAAAGTACAAATCTTAGGCTTACAATGTTAGGATGTGTTCCAGAGCGCTTACAATGTTGGAATCCATATCTTGTTTGAAAGCACCTGTTTTAGGCTTTTCGCCATAGCAAAATGGCAGTGAATTGTTTGATAAAATGCTTTGGTAGACATGTATGAAAATTGTGGTAGCATATACAAGGCAGTGAACTGTTTGAATAAATGCCTCAAAGGTCATGAAGGTCAACCATGCACACCTAATGATCAACTATATATGTAAATTGTAATGCAATAAGGGTTACTGACATGTGAAGTATGTGCAGCCCTCATCCCCTAAACCTGCATGATTGCATAGACCTAGAACCCAAGCAAAGCTTACAATGTTAGGATGTGTTCTAGAGTGCTTCATTAATTCAAATATTTTGAGAGGTTCCTTAGAAAATCCATTTTGTGCACATTCTGTAATCAATCATTTCATTCCATGAGATGACATCTCTTTGAGGCATTTTGTCAAACAATTCAGGTGTTTTATCTATGATTCCACATCTTTCATATATGTCTACCAGAGTTTATCCAACTATAGCATCCAGGTATCTTTTTAATTCATCTATCTTTCATCAATATTTTTACTATTTGAACCTCGTACATATGCTTTAGAGAAGAACATAAGTTGCAGAATTTTTAGGATCCAACTAAAAAAGCAGTGTTGCTGGAAATACTCAACCTATATTCACTATTATTCTTGATGTTGGCCATGGAAATTTATCATGTGCTCAATTTTTAGTTGGTCTCCTCTCTTGGTTGATCAATTTATAATGTGTCCAATCAAACTGCACTGTATGCTTTACCAAGGCTGGACAAGCCTCTTTATTATCAAGGAGGTACCCACCAAGGTGGAAAATTTGTTTGTATGACTGAATAATAAAACCTTTATATTATTTTCATAAAATAGTACTGATTGACTCTCAGTCCTAGCCTTTAAAAATCATGTTACTCTGAAGTATTTGAAATTGACCGGTCGTAGTGATGAGACAGTGAGTCCTTATAATTTCTACTTCTACAAAAATACATACCTTTTGTCAACTGCTGATGTTACTTGCTTTTCAACTACAAATAAAGATGATTTATTCTTATCTTCATGCAAATAGGATGTTTGTGGACTATAATGAGGTAGGGGCTGATTTTTTTTTCTCTATTTAATTTAAATTTTAATGGATTCCTATTTGTTGTTGGCACACACTGAGTTATGTAACTACAACCAAAAATAGTGAGAGTTTATTCATCCTACCTCGAGTTGGATCTCTCATATGTCAAACCTTGTATCTCAGGTCCTAAATGGTGAGTGTATTGTAGTTGTATTTATGGTTTATGGGAAAATTTCATTTATTTGGTGTCTATTTATTTTTAGAAAGTGAAAAAGTTGTTCAAATGCCATATTTGAATGTTGTATTTAAAGCATTGGCAGTAACTTGAGTTGGTTAAATGTCATATTTTAGTGGTATTTTGTTGTAGACCACATGATCAGGTTCCTTTGAAGGAAATGAAGGCAGATTAGTATGCATGCCTGGACAACAAGGTTGGATTTAAGGTGAGAATAATGGTTTTTTATTTTATTTTCCATCATAAATTGAAATCAAATGTGATTCTTGGAGCTACAGTTGTTGCAAAGAAATCTTTAGAATTAGGTCTTGAGGTATGTTCTTTTTTTGTGCTCTTTTGAATGTTTTTCTGAAAGTTCATATTTCAAGTCTTCCATTTGAATGTTTTTCTGAAAGTTCATATTTCAAGTTTATGCTTATGAATGCAGTTCGGGGAGTGTTATTGTTTAGTATTTACTTTTGTTGTTGTCAACATATGAATTTTTTGGTCCTTTATGATTATGTGGGGATTCTAACTTGGTTCACATGATTTTTTTTTGGACCAGGTGGACAAAGTCGAGGCTGTATAGAAAATGCAGGTGCCAACTGTAGCTGAATGTCTTCAGCATTCTTTCTTCCAGGTTCTTTTTTTTTTCAGCACTATGCAATTCTATATTTTTCTTGTTTCTATTTTATGACTACATGGTAAGTGGAAGTCTTTGGGACATCCTACATGGTGAGAAAATGATGTTATGCAGAAACATGATAGATTTATGAAATATGAATCCAGTCAATATTTCTACCATCTCATCAAAATAGATTGGGGAGAACCTAACAAACATTTGAAATTTTTGTGTAGGAACATCAAAGAATATTAAATTAGACTAGGATACTCATCTAAAGATAGCCTATGGTGCTACAAAAGGATTAGCATATCTTCATCGTAACTGTAACCAATGCATTGTTCACAGCTGGGATGTAAAGATATCTATAATTCTTTTAGATGACAACTTTGAAGCACATTTTTCAGAATTTGGCATTGCCAAGTGCATTTCCTCGGCCAAAACTCACACCTCCACCTATGTTATAAAAAATAGTCATGTTCCTATTCTTTTGTACACTGTTGAACAACATAAAGGCAAGGTTTTGGAGTAGATTTCAACTAGTTTTTTTTCTCTCAGAAATGTATTGTAATCTTTCAAGTTCTTTCATGTTGGGACAACAAATTGTAATTCCATTTTCAAGCTTACACAACTGTATGTAACATTTTTTTGATTAATAAAATAAGTTATTTTTAGCTTCTCATTGTTGTTTTATTGTGCAAGTATTTTAGATAGATGATAAGTAATATTTTTTATTAATGGAAACCAATAAATAAAAATGACTAAATATATAACTAAATGACTAAATTGATGACTAAATATATAACTAAATCAATGACTAAATTAATGACTAAATATATGACTAAAGTAGTGACTAAATATATGACTAAAATAATGACTAAATATATGACTAAACAAATCACTACCATGACTAAATAAATGACTAAATTAACCACTAAATCAATGACTAAAATAGTTTAGTCATAAATTTGGCGGTGTTATAAATGACTACAAATAAACTACTAAAATAGTCACGTGACTAAAATTAATGACTAAATATAATGACTAAATCAATGACCAAATCAATGACCAAATTAATGATTAAAATCGATGACTAAATAAATGACTAAAATTGTTTAGTCATAAATTTAGTGGTGTTATAAATGACTACAAATAAACCACTAATAGTCATGTGACTAAAGTTAGTCATGTATATGCAATTTTTTGTAATTTATTTAGTCATATATTGTTGTTTGTGTACTAGTGTAAGTATCCATGAGCACCTAAAATTGATCAATCCATTCTAGTCTCCAAGTGTAACACAACACCCTAATCAAGCTCCCAAGAAAATGAACAATATACTTAATACGAAGAGAACCATCAAGGCCAATGTCAAAGCTCCAATTGTTGAATTAGGAACCCCAACTTGACATTATGATCTAACCATCTCCTTGTAAGAGATCACATACAACAATACATACATCTTGGTCTCAATAAACCATGCCAAAAATCTAATCTATAATCAAGATTACATCATGAAATAATACAAATCACACTCTAAACAAGGAATCAACATCTCCAATCACATGAAGATAAATATATCCTAATAGTGAACTTATAAATGTGAAAGAAACCTTCTACAATAATAGGATCTAAGACCTCCTTCAAGACATCCATAAACACTAAAGAAGATCATCCATCACCGATGATGAATCATGAAGCTTCCAACAACTCCCACTAAACCATGATAGCAAGCTATACATGGCATCATGACAACCATCTCCTAAATGAATATCCTCCAGGTTTACACACATGTAATTTTAAATTCCAATAAGAATAAGTAGAACCAAGATCTCCAAGCCAAGAAGATATAACCACCATAAAAACATCAGGAATCAATCGTACACCACCAAGTTATCACTGCCAAAATCTCCCATTGAAATGTGTAACCAATGAAATGTAACCAATATATCATGACATCACGATAAAACCACATGTTATAATTCCCAACAAACAACTAATCAAGTACTCTAATCATCCATTCTCTCATCTCAAAGCAACATGCCAATGCACAAATAACCAAAGACAAGGTCAACTAACAAACTCAACATCAACACTGAATCAATCTCATGATATAAACAATCCACATCCAAGTCATCCCACTATAACCAAATGGTTGGCCAACCCACACTACTGTATAACTTGAAGATCCAAAATAATGAAGCATACAAAATCATCATCACATTAGTAACCTACAAACTAAGATATCAAAGAAGATAATCCTATAGATAACAAGATTCAAACACCAAATCAACCACAAATCTAATTCTCCAAACATTTCCAATGAGTAACCATATTCAAGGAACAAAATAAGCATCAAGGATATAAGAACAACCTCCTAACAATGAACTATATCACCACCAAGAAAGCACATAAGTGCTCATGGTGTACCAATGCTCAAATGTACCTACATATCCATGACACCATAATCATCACCAATGGTGTACCTACACTCAAATATTACCCACACAAGACTCCAAGTTTCTACACATGTCAACCCAGATCCTTAAAATGAAGATAACCTATGTACCTATCACCATCAAAATACAACTCTAAAAAAACCTATAAACCTATACCAAAAAGCATCAAACTATTAATTAGATATACCATCATAAATATCATATAAAAACATGTACTCCCTCAAGGTTTTGTCTCTTGATTTTTCTGACTTCTCACATAATCACACCTTGAATCTCAAGCTCCTACAATTGATAAAACAAGTATAATCCTCTCTCTACACCAGAAATAAAAAATACAACTAATCTATTATTTAGGAAACTACACATACTCTCCAAAACCAATTCGAAATAAAAAATCTAATTTTGTATGCAAAACTTATGCTCAAAACCATGAAACAAATAACATTTGACTTCTAGGCCCCAAAAACTAATGAAAACAAAAAAATCATGGAACCAAACCTATGCCATTGTTTAGTGCTCAAAGAGAGATTTTTGTCAACTACTGGAAGTCAAAAATTTGACATCTTGGGTGAAATTTATGCCCATTCAAAAAAAAGTTGCCCAATTAGGCTTATAGGTGGTTGGTTGGCATCCTTTAGGTGGGCATGCAGTAGTGTGTGAGCAATGCCCAAGTGGTGCTTTGTTGGTGGGTGGAAAAAATTAGGTGATGGACTTCAAAAATAATTAAAACATGTTTGAAAAAACCTATAAGTTAAATTTTTATTTAGCCATTGGTTGGGGTGGGAGTCCCCCACTCAACCAAGGGTCGCAACTGGGGGGTGAGCCCCTATTGGCCCAAAAATTATTAGGCGATGGGCTTACCAACACTAATAGGACTGACACCCATCTAACTTGGTACTACTTGCTATAGTCTGCAGACTGTTGGCTAGTGGGTACGTGGGTCAGACGACCCCCCTCCCCCAACTTCAAATTTATACATTTTTTTTTAATTTAAAATTTTCAATAATATTTTAATTTGTAGGTTTTAAAAAATCTATATTCACCACATATTTTTATTTTTTTATTATTTTTTTCAATTTTTGCTTCTGCAATCGAGTTGTACAACCATACAATCATATGACAGGGTTGTTGGGGTAAAAAAAATTGCATTTTTTCAAGTGGCCAAAATAGGGTAAATTATATATGAATTTTTGTTTCTCGTCCATCCTAGATTCAATGGTGATGTGTGTTTTGTCTCAAAAGGTCATCTATGAAATTTCCTCTACAAAACCCTCATATGAAAGCACAAAAAACCCAAATAATCTATAAATACAAACAAATCTATAAATGCAAAAAACCCAAATCTACAATACAACACCTACACATGTGTTTCATATCTTGTAATACCTCGAATCTATCCTACATAGCCATGGACTCAACTTTGCACAAAATCTACTCAAACAAGGGTTATAATAAAACTTAGGAGCTCACACCTCCCACCACCATTAAAGCTCCCATATCACTTGTTAGGAAATAATGCATCATACCGATTTCATTTAATCCATTTCCTACATAACCCCATGAGAGAAAAAAATGCATGCAAGCTTACAGAATAACTACAATGCATAGATCAAAATAGATAAGCCACAACATAACAAAAGATATAACATATGAAAACCCTCAAGAGGGAAAAACCTAGCTCCAAAAGCATCCATACTCCATCTATTATTCATCACATACAACAATGCATGCACTTGTAGAGTTACCATGAATAATCCTAAAGCATCAAGCCTCTCCAATGCATCCTCCATGTGTCCAAGAATAAATCCACACATCCCATGCCATGCTTCACATATGGACTCATTAGAAAGAATCAATAATGATAACCCACTCACCCAACCAACCTTAACCACTAAACATGTGTTTTCTTTTATAGACACAAGCTCAAAAAAATACAACCAAGTGGTAATATAAAACCATGTGAAGACAAAACCATTGATCCCTCATTTAATATTGGGTACTAAGTTTTAACTTTATTAAATGCTTTCCCCAAATATTAATTATTATCATATATCTCTCATACATAAAATAATAACCCAATGTTACTATAATACTTTACAATTGGCCCCAAATAATTATCTAATGTGGCTAAACACACCTCCTAGATGCACCAAAATTAAATAATTATTTAATTACAACATTAAAATATATCAATTTATGCAATGGTGTACAACACCAAATCTTAACACTCAACTACTTACAAGTTACAAAGCTTACATTCAATCTTTCAAAATACTTTGATCTCATAGAATATTAAAGAAAAAATGACAAGACAACATCAATGGAAAATTTCCCTAAGATTTGACACCATTTTAAATGAAGACATGATCAAGACAACAAATGAATACTTTGATAGAAAATATAGAGGATAATTCTTTGATATTCTTACTGAATTTCACAAAGTAATATAATATTCCAAACTAGATCAAACCAATTTTTGACTATCTAGATCACTCAAGGTGCAAGCTAAGAGCATACACCTTCTTATTTTTACAAGACTCTTGGAACTAAATCCCTCTTGGGATTCCTAGACTCTTTAAGGCTCTATTGCTTTGACCCTTGATGATTCAAATGAGCTTGTAAGGTCTTATTTATAGTATTTTGGATCCAATTACTATATGGAAGTTGGATTTTTTAATAGGTGGGAGTAGGTGTGGTAGGTGGTAGGGGTAAGTGCAAAAAGATGGGGAGTCAAAAAGGGGTCTTAAGTGGCCACTTTTTTCTGAAATCAGGAAATACTAACCTTGGATGAGAAATTGAGAATAGTTACACTCAAAATTTTAAGATGCAACAAAAATAATGTTCGTAGTGGTCTGAGTCTACTTTCTAAACTACTTTAAAAAAAAAATGGTATAGATTAAGGGGTTTGAAAAAGAGCCACCAAAATTGGTGTTGTTTTTTGTCAAAAAAACATAACATAGCGTGTTTTGTGACTCCCTCAAAAGGTTAACTTTTTTTTGATATTTTTAAAATCACTTATATGAGAAATTAGCTAATAGCATGTAGTTTATGCCCAACTTTTTTATAATTTTTTAATGAATATTTGATTTTTTACTATTTTTAAAAGTGGACACATCCTTAAAAATAGAATTTTGGCCATGCTACCCCTATAAAATTTGAAAACTAATTGAAAATCACTTTTTTGGAATGTGTAGAATGGAGTCTAGTTTATAAAAATGTAATTTATTTAAAATTTCAATGAACGGTTAAAAAATAAAGTAAAAAATACTAAATACTGACTTTTGCCAAAAAACAGACACAAACAAAATAAATTAAAGATGAAAGGCTTAAAATTGTCAAAATGTGAAAAAATTATATCGTTAAATAGTTAAGAGAGAGCCTAACATTACCTAGGTGTTCAATTTGTTCAACCTTGAAACACGTGCAAACTTGATGATTAGCACAAACGATATTATGTGAAATCTTGTAGAATATGCAAAAACATGTCTTTGGACGTTGGGAAGGCACTCCAAGCATTTCAGTTGGAAATCCAAAGCAAATACCAAGCCTAAGGCTTGGGGATTTCCAAAGCAACATATAATGTGAGCGTGTTATAACGTGCTTGCGTTATGTTTTATTTTGCATTTTTTTCTTTTTTGCAAAATTTTGTTGTATGTTTGTCAAGTTTGACATAACACGAGCACGTTATAACATGCGCGTGTTATGTCTCGCTTGGAATGTTTTATGTTCAAGTTTGTTAATTATGTTTGATGTATGTATGTTTGTATATACATTTGTATTTATGTATGTATGTATGCTTGCATGCCCTTATGTATGTATGTATGTATGTATGTATGTATGTATGTATGTATGCTTACATGTATGTATGTATGTATGTATATATGTATGTTTGTATGTATGTATGTATGCTTGTATATATGTATGCATGCTTGTATATATGTATATGTATGCATGCTTGTATTATGTATGTATGTATGTATGTATGTATGTATGCATGCATGTATGTGTATATGTATGTGTGTATGTATGTATGTATGTATGTGTATGTGTATATGTGTATGTATGTATATATGTATGCTTGTATGTATGTATGTAAGGGTTTTGGATTTAGGGTATATAAGGACCTAAGGGTATAAGATTAAGTGTGTAAGGTATAGGGATTAGGGTTTATGATATGCATTGATGGTATAAGGCATAGGGTGACTTGGGTTGAGATTCTATGGTTTCGGTCTTAAGTATAGGGTTGAGGCATAATATTCAGGGTTTAGGTTATAAGGGAGAGGTTATAGGGTATAAGGATGAGGGTTTGTGGGTGCAGGTTTTTGGTTTTAAGGTATAGGGTTGAGGATTGAGGGATTAGGGCTTAATTATATGGTTGAGGTTATAGGATAGAGGGTTGGGAGTTTATAGTTGATGGATAA
The DNA here is from genome assembly GCA_007258455.2 of Sequoia sempervirens. Taxonomy (NCBI): domain Eukaryota; kingdom Viridiplantae; phylum Streptophyta; class Pinopsida; order Cupressales; family Cupressaceae; genus Sequoia; species Sequoia sempervirens. The sequence continues at coordinate 32,588 of VDFB02000678.1, read as the reverse complement.
TGTTCAAGGTTGAGTGTCTAAGATATAGGGCTCAAGGTTTAAGGTTGAGGGTATAAGGCTAATGGATGAGGGTTGAGGGTTTAGAGCATAAGTATAGGGTATAGGGTAGAGGTTTGAAGGTTGAGGGATAATGTTCAAGGTTGAGTATCCAAGGTTAAGAGTATAGGGTATAGGGTTTAAGGGTTGAGGGATTAGGGTTTAAGGTATAGTGTCAAGGGTAGAGGGTTTAGGGATAGGGTTTAGGGTTTAAGGTTTAAGGGTTGAGGGTTGAGGCTTTAGGGATAGGGTTTAGGGTTTAAAGATTGAGGGCTTAAGGGATTAGGGTTTAAGGGTTGAGTGTTAATAGATTAGGGTTTAAGGTATAGGATTGATGTATTAGGGTTAAGGGTTTAATGTATAGGGTAGAGAGGTTGAGGGTTTAAGGGTTGAGAGTTTAAGGGTTGAGGGTTCAAGGACTAGGGTCAAAGGGTTGAGGGTTTAACATATAGGGTTGAGGCATTAGGGTTGAGGGTTAAGGGTTGAGGATTTAAGGTATAGGGTTGAGGGATTAGGGTTGAGTGTCTAATGTATAGGGTAGAGAGTTTAGGGTTTGATAGTTTAGGGTTTAAGGGTTGAGGGTTCAAGGATTAGGGTTGAGTCCATAATGTATAGGGAAGAGGGTTTACAGATGAGGGTTGAGGGTTGAGGGTTGAGGGATTAAGGGTTTAAGATATAGGGTCAAGGGATTAGTGCTGATGGTTTAATGTATAGGATAGAGATTAGAGGGTTGAGGGTTTAAGGGTTTAAGGGTTTAAGGGTTTAAGGTATAGGGTTGAGGTATTAAGGTTGAGGGTTTAATGTGTAGGGTAGAGGGTAGAGGGTTTAAGGGTTTAAGGTTTTAAAGGTTGAGGGTATCACTGAGGGATTAAGGTATAGGGTTGAGGGTATAGGGTTGAGGGATTAAGGTTGAGGATCTAATGTATAGGGTTGAGTGTATAGGGTAGAAGTTTGATAATTGAGGGTTGATGGTTTAATGTATAGGGTAGAGGGTGGAGGGATTAAGGGGTTGAGGGTTTAGGGGTTGAGGGTATAAGGTTGATGGTATAGGGTTGATGGATTATGGTTGAGGGTTCAATGTATAGGGAAGAGGTTTGAGGGATTAGGGTTGAGGGTTGAGGGTATAGGGTTGAGGGAAAGAGGGGTAAGGAGGAGGGAGAGAGGTAGGGATCAAGGGAAATAACTAGAGATCCCTGAGATATATAGAGGTGATAGACCTACAACCTAGGGAGAGAAGGGTGAGAGAGATAGAGAGGAGAGAGGGGTGGGTATTGAGACAAGGAGTGAGAGACCTAGATGGATAAGGAGGGATGGAGAGGTAGACAAGAAGTGACTAAGAGACCTAGAGATGGGAGAGGTGGAGAGGTGAGGGGGAGATAGAGGTGAGAGGAGAGATAAAAGAAAATGAGAGAGAAGTTCATAACTTGAGGGAAAGATGGGTAAGGAGGAGGGAGAGAGGTGGATATGAAGGAAAATAATTAGAGAGACTTGAGAGATATAGAGGTGAGATGCCTACAACCTAGGGAGAAAGGGGTGAGATACATGGGGGAAAGATAGGTGTGAGAGATAGATAGAGGGGGCAGAGGGGTGGGTAATGAGATAATGATTGAGAGACCTAGATGGATAAGGATGGATGGAGAGGTAGAGAGGTGAGCGATAGAGAGGTGAGGAGAGAGCTAGAATAAAATGAAAGAGAGACGCTCACAACTTGAGGAAAAGAGGGGTAAGGAGGAGGGAGAGACATGGAGAGGGAGGTAAATAACTATAGATCCCTGAGGGATATAGAGGTGAGAGACCTACAACCTAGGGAGAGAGGGGTGTGAGACATAGGGGGAGATAGGGGTGAGAGAGATAGAGGGGGAGAGGGGTGGGTAATGATACAAGGAATGAGAGACCTAGATGGCTAAGGAGGGATGGAGAGGTAGAAAAGAAGTGATAGAGAGGGGAGAGGTAGAGAGGGGAGAGGTAGAGAGGTGAGGGGGAGAGAGAGGTGAGAGATAGAGATGTGAGGGGAGAGATAGAAGAAAATGGGAGAGATAAGTTCACAACTTTAGAGAAAGAGGGGTAAGGAGAAGGGAGAGAGGTGTAGAGGGAGGGAAATAACTAGAGAGCCCCGAGAGATATAGAGGTGAGAGACCAACATTCTAGGGAGAGAGGGGTGAGACATAGGGGGAGATATAGGAGTGAGAGAGATAGAGGGGGGAGAGGAGTGGGTAATGAGACAAGGAGTGAGAGAACTAGATGGCTAAGGAGGGATGGAGAGGAAAACAAGGAGTGATTGAGAGACCTAGAGAGAGGAGAGGTGGAGAGGTGAGGGGGGGAGAGAGGTCAAAGATTGAGAGGTGAGGGGAGAGATAGAAAAAATGGGAGAGAGAAGTTCACAACTTGAGGGAAAGAGGAGTAAGGAGGAGAGAGAGAGGTGGAGAGGGAGGGAAATATCTAGGGAGCCCTAAGAGATATACGAGAGACCTATAGCCAGGATAAGGGTTGAAATCAAATAGGGATTAGGAGTTGAGGGTTGAGGATTAGGGTTTAAGGTATGTGTCAAGTTGAGGAGTTTGTTCGGTTTAAGGGTTGAGGGTTGAGGCTTTAGGGATAGGGTTTAGGGTTAAGGGATTAGGGTTTAAGGAATACTATCGAGGGTTGAGGGTTTAGGGATAGGGTTTAGGATTTAAGGTTTAAGGGTTGAGGGTTTAAGGGTTTAGGTATTAATGGTTTAAGGGTTTAGGTATTAAGGGTTTAAGGGTTGAGAGATGAGGGATTAGGGTTTAAGGTATAGTGTTGAGGGTTGACAGTTTAGGATTTAAGGTTTAAGAGTTGAGGGTTGAGGCTTTAGGGATAGGGTTTAGGGTTTAGGTTTAAGGGATTAGGGTTTAAGGTATAGTGTTGAGGGTTGAGGGTTTAGGGATAGGGTTTATGATTTAAGGTTTAAGGGTTGAGGGTTGAGGCTTTAGGGATAAGGTTTAGGGTTTAAGGTTAAGGTATTAGGGTTTAAGGTATAGTTTCGAGGGTTGAGAGTTGAGGGTTTAGGGATAGGGTTTAGAATTAAGTTTTAGGGGTTGAGGGTTGAGGGATTAGGGTTTAAGGTATAGTTTCAAGGGTTGAGGGTTTAGGATTTAATATTTAAGGGTTGAGGGTTGAGGCTTTAGGGATAGGGTTTAGGTTTTAGGGTTAATGTATTAGGTTTTAAGGTACAGTGTCAAGGGTTGAGGGTTTAGGGATAGGGTTTAGGATTTAAGGTTTAAGGGTTGAGGGTTTAAGGGATTGGGGTTTAAGGGTTGAGGGTTTAAGGGATTGGGGTTTAAGGGTTGAGGGTTGAGGGATTGAGGTTTAAGGTATAGTGTTGAGGGTTGAGGGTTTAGGATTTAAGGTTTAAGGGTTGAGGGTTGAGGCTTTAGGGATAGGGTTTAGGGTTAAGGAATTAGGGTTTAAGGTATAGTGTCGAGGGTTGAAGGCTTAGGGATAGGGTTTAGGATTTAAGGTTTAAGGGTTGATGGTTTAAGGGATTAGGGTTTAAGGGTTGAGGGTTTAAGGGATTAGGGTTTAAGGATTGAGGGTTTAAGGGATAGGGTTGAGGTTTAATGTAAATGCTTGAGCGTATAAGGAATTCTATTGAAACTGCATATAGCACATAAAACGAGACATACATAACACTTAGAAGATGTCATAATTGGTCAAAGAAAGGTCTTATTTATTTATGCCAACCCAAGCCCATATTAACACATGATAAGAGTTAGGAAACCTTTACAAAATCAACTTTTTCATAACATGCGCGCATTTTGGAGAAGTTGAAATATGATCATTTTGTAGAGCAAGCTAAAATGTGCTCGTGTTATATTGCGAGCATGTTTTGTCTTTCTTTAAAAATGGTAAAATAGCTAGGACACCTATGATCTAGGCCCACATGCTCTGTTATTCTCTTGGTTCTACACATGATTTGACAAAAAAATGCTTTTTGATGTTGTTGGGAAGTGCACATCCAAATTTTACACATTCTACCACCTTTGCATCAACTTTCCACCACCTTTTTATGGTTTTTTGACTTAAAAAGAAGGAAATAACAGATTTTTCACATCGAATTTTATATATATCAATTCAAGTTTCAATTTTTATAATGTTTCAATGTTAATTGTGATTGAATTATAGGAATTTAACATTATACCTTGGTTAATTGTATAGTTTTTAGTAATTCTATTAGAGTTATGTACAATTGAATGTTGAAAAGGAAGCAATTTTATGAAAGCTCAAATTGTTGAGGAGTTTGATGCAAGAAGAAAAGATGACTACAAATAATTGGGTAGTTTTTCCATTCTAATCTTTGTTTTTAAGGTATGTCAAGTCATTATACATGTTCTTTACATTTTCCTTCATTCTATTATGTTTCTTTATCATCCCATATCATACATGCTTAATACAACACTTTGATTTTTTTATTATGTTGATTTTGGGATTATATTTTTCTAAGTATGATAAATTATGAGTGCTCAACATACATATCCTTTATCAAATGCATTATATTTTTCTAATGGATTAGATTAGATTTTGTTAAAATACATATTCCATGTTCATCATTGTTTGTTTTTAATTTTTGACATCTATGAGCATTCAAGGGGGGTTCCTTTGAAAATTATCATTATAACCTTAGCCCCTCTTGGAACATTTTAAACTACACAATTATTTACTCTTTGTAGTGGTTTGGTGTGCAACCAAACAAATCATGGTTTGCATTGCTGCAATATCCACATAGATTCTTCCTTTCTCCCCTTCTCTAAGGAATTATGTCATATAGTTTGTGTGCCTTTTATGTGGTTCCACATTTTGAATACATGTCTACTAGGGTAGTTGCAACTATAACATTTGAAAAAATTCCCCCTTCCATTATGCTTTGATGGATGCCCATACCTTGTCTAAAAGCTCCCATTTTGGCATAGATAGGGAGGATGTTGGAAAAAGTCATGAAATTTGTCTTTTCATCTACAAATTGCATGTACTTGAAATTTTCTAATACCTTTAAAAAAAATCATTTTGCGCATATTATAAAATCATGGTATTCCCTGAGACCACATTTCTTTGAGCAATTATATTTCAAATAGTTCATGTGTCTTGTCTATGCTTCCACATTTTGCACACATGTCTACCAAAACATTTCAAACTATAATATTGAAAAAATCCCTATTTGATTATGCTTTGATGGATGTCCATACCTTATCACAAAGCTCCCATTTCAGCATAGGTAGGATGCATGCTAGAAAATATTATCAAAAAAATCATTTTGTGCATATCTTACAATCTATGCAATCCATAAGATGGCATTTGTTTGAGGTATCATTGCAAACAATTCAAATTCCTTGTATATGATTCCACATTTTGCATACATTTCTAATAGGGAATTTGCAATTATAACATTTGACAAAAATCCCCCTTCCATTATGCTTTGAGGGATGCCCATACCTTGTTTGAATTAGCCTATTTTGAAAAATGCAGGTGGATGCTATTAAAGGTTGTTGATTTTGGCTTTACACTTTTCAATTGCATTAGCTTGAAAGATTCTAAAAACTTTTTAACAAATTCATTGTGTGCATATTCTACAATCATTATGCTCCATGAGACCATATCTCAATTGCAAGATGGTGTGTCCTTGGTCTTCCTTGTGCAGCGCGACGCTCAGGGTTTGCGACATGGTCTAACTTTCCTCCCGTGGATCTTATCTGATACTTGTATCGGGCATTGACAAGTCAACATTTTGGTGTAATGGAAAGGCCAAAAATTGGTATCAGAGCTGTGTTATGGGTTTGAACCCCTCACTTGCACTAGGGTGGATTGTTGCAAGGTCTCGCCCTTGGTCTCCTTGTGTTGTGCATGCACGGTGCTCGAGGTTCACGACATGGTCTAACTGCCTCCCATGGATCTTATCTAATGCTTGTATCAGGAATTGGCAGGTTGACCTTTTGGTGCAACGACAAGGACAACAATCTCTTAGAGGCACTTTTCGAAACAATCCACCTATCTTGTCTATGCTTCGACATTTTTTTACACATCTACTAGGGTAAGCTATAAACATAAATTTAAAAAATGCCTCTATCCTTAATGCTTTTATGGATGCCCATATCCTATTTCAAAGATTCTTTCTTGGCATGGGTAGGAAGTTTCACATGCCTTTTCCATGCTTCCACATTTCTCATACTTGTCTTCCAAGGGAGTTTCAATTATAACATTTGACAAAAATACCCCTTCTTTGAATGATTTGATTGATTCCCATAACTTGTTCCAAAGTTAGGGTGCTGAAAAAAAGTTATGGAATTTGGATTTACACTTTCCAATTGTATTTTCTTGAAATTTTGTAATGTCTTTTAAAAATCCATTTTTTGCATATCTTGCAATCATGGCATTCCATGAGACCACATTTCTTTAAGGCATTCATGTTCTTTGTCTATGCTACCACATTTTGCATACATGTCTATTTGTGGACATTATATTGGTAGGTCATACATTAGAAAATGGCTAGAGAAAATTCACATGATAAATTCTCGGAAGGTAGAAATACCTAAAAAAATTAGCTTTCCATTTTCCTTGTGTTCTTAGTGCACTTGTTTATTCATCATGGTTGAGTGACATTTACTCTTCTACATGATGATTTTATGTATTTTGTATGAAGGGTTGAATGACATATATTTCATTTATTTGTATGGATCCACTTTTTAGGAACTAATATTTGTCTCTTTATCATGCTACAAATAAAATTATTCGTCATGCTAAGGAAATGATCAAGGATTCAACAAACACAGGAAGAGCAAGAAGCTAAGAATGCACAAAAAGCAACAAATATGAGGGAACTTTGTGAGAAGAGGAAATTGGACACGATTGTCGAAGACATGCCAATTGAAGAGGAACCTCAACCATCAACAAGAGATATGATATTGGCGGCACAAAAGGAACAAATGCAAAACCTTCGTGCTATGAGAGATTTGAATACTGTAGTTGGAGACACGTCCTCTACCACAAGTCAAGATGGAGGGACACCATCTACCACATCTCAAGTTGATAGTACATTATCACTCACATGTGAGGAAGGAGATATGCCATCATTCCCATCTCAACCTCAAGGTATGTCATCTATTCCATCTCTGATCAAAGGTATGCTATCTAGCCTATCTCATTTAAATATTGATGAAATTCCTAATGTTGAGATGAATTTATCTTTGAGAGCACCACCTAGAATTTTGCATAGAAAGAAAAAGCATTTGATTGATATTGATGAGAATATTTTGCACCCAATGGAGGTTAAGATTCCAAAACGTACTTGTAGAAGATATGCTCATAAGATTTTGAGAGTGTTCTTTGAAACTTTAAATGAGACTGTAAGATGTCAACTATTTTTTGAAATGATGCGAAGTATAAATTTTAGGTCCATCATGAAGATACTTGGGTTGAGAACATTAGAGGCTTCAAGTGAAAAATATATTGTGAAGAATCTAATGAGTGCTTATGAGAGTGTGGGTAACACCTCACGCACAAAAGATAGTAATGTCACATGACATGTCATTACATCAAAAATAGTAAGTAATCAAACGAAGAAAGATTGTCTCATTAGAAAGAAAATTCAAGCATTGAGAATTAATACAAAAGCTTTATCAAGGGCTATTGGAAGGTGCCAAAGAATCAAGGAAATCGATGCCAATGAATTATGGCCATTCTCGAGGAGACTACCACGAAAAGGTAAACTAATTGTTGAAGCATTGAGATCACTAATTTAAGAATTTTGGAAGAATTACACAAGGGTATCTCTAAATCAAAGCGATGTGGTAAGAAGGAGAATCGGTAGTTGAAACCGCGAGCCACATCCAAAGCATTTTTTGGATACGACTCAAAGATAATTTTTTGGTAAATTTCTAGAGATGTATCCTCAAGTTAAAAAATTTCAAAGATATTTTGAAATGCTAAAATATTTCTATTTGAAAAAAAATCACACACACTACTTTTTGTTGTAGATTACATATTTAATTTTCTAACCATTTTAATGCTTATCAGTCTATATGTTTAAATTTGCACATACTAACAATGTTATGTAGGATTTTCGCATACATGCCCCACCTACATCTTCAAGAGAATTCATATCAATAATTTTATGTGAAAGAGAGGAAGGTCAAAAATTCTACAAGAAACTATGTTGGGATGGCACATGTCAGAATTGTGGCGGCTTGCAATGTATGCCATTATGTGAACATATGGAAAGCACACATGCGGTTGGAAACAAACTAGTAGAGGTTGGCAAGTATAAAATAGTGGCCTACAATACAAAAGATGGTAAAGAAGCAAAAAGGTGTGATTTGGTTATTCAAAAGACTCCAGTGTATCAATTTATGTCTACATTTCATGACAGTATAGTGTATGAGTATGCAAGGCATACCCATAGAGCTCAATGGTTGGACTTGCAATTCAAGTTATACAAGGACACATTTGCACTTGGTAGCATTGTTTCAATCATCGAATTTGCAGAGAACTACAGTCTACAACCACATTGTGAGGTGCAATCATAATATCACAACTTCACATTGTAGATACACAATGATCTACTAATAGGGGGTGAATTAGTAGATACCAAAATTTATTCCTTAAAACTTTTTCCATTAGAAAACTTATGCAGATTATTTGTTTGAACTCTTAATGTGTAGATACTAATATGAAGAGACATAAACACACACACACAAGAACATTGCATAACACCATATGTACGTGGAAAACCCAAGATGGGAAAAACCACAGTGAAAAAAGGTTGCTTGATTCTACTACTCAAATTCAACGTCACAATCCAAATCTCTCTTACAATGCTTTTAGGGCTACAACCCAAGGATGCATCAACTACCTAATTTAGAAGCAGCCACTTCAAGGATTCAACAACACCCTACTTTAGGAGCAACAACTCCAAGGAGACTACTATCCCCTAAGCTGAGCTACAACTCAGTACAATGAGGCTACAACCTCTAAAGGATTAAAAGTTCATATATACATATAAATGGTTCTTCATAAACCTAATATGCATCATTACATTTTGTTCATTGTTGCACATACTGCAACTCACACTCCATTGTTGAACCTGCACACTCAACAACACATCCTTTTGCACTTCTCTCTTCTACACATAGAACCACCTAGATGATTATTTGTATTTCAAATCGGTTTCCCATTCTTTCTCTAATCTGCTACAACTTATCTATACATCACTTTGTTTAGCTTTCTCTAAGCTTGCAAACTCTTCTCTCACATTATCTCTGCAACATGCTTCAACCAGATGTAGCTCTATTCAGCTCTTCATACAACTGCAAACCCATCACAGTCTTCTTACACTTTCTATAGACCTCTCACTCATATTACAAATTTCACTTATTCAACTATACTCATGATGTCTTATTTCTGTCTCACACCACACATCTACAAAAATCTCTATATTTGAGATTCACACATTGTCTAGTTGTCCAAATCGGTCACTCATCCATTAGGGTTTCTCCTCCAAGCTATTAATTCATCTTGAGCCTTGCACCATTCATCCAGCTCATTTGATAGAGTCTATCAAATATCTCCTTGGTTGTTCTGGCTCTCATTGATCCACTTTTTCATTAACTTTTGTCACAGAGAATTTTCCCAAAATAGCTCTCTATTTGACCTCAAAATTTGATCTGCATTTAATTTCTTCATCTGATCATTCAATCAAATTTGATCTTGATCGATCAAGACTTATTTTAGCCACCAACCAGTAGACTGTATCTCCTTCATTAAATGTTCATTGGGATAGCTATGTAATCTAATTTTGTTCATTGTTGGTCATCGACTTTGAAACCCCTATTCACATGGACCAAACCATTGTAGATCTTAAAATTTGAAAAATGGTCTTCGATCTTCTCCTTTTGTGCCTTGATCAAGTGTTGTTTTGCAACAAGGATGCAAAACAACGAATTATTGATTTCCATATGTCTTCCTTCACTATGCACATCATTCTATTGGGTCCACATAGCACTTTATCACTTTGTCAAGGGAACATCCATCTCTATTATGCCGATGTGCCTATGTCACATCGATGAAGACACCTCAAAATCCTACCATGGTGGAGTCCATCATTCCAAGTCATCACCAAGTGCCTATTTTCTATTCATCTTCCACTATATGTCGTCCTCATTACATCGGATCTCACTTCCACATGCACCTTACTAGGTTCCACATCCAGTATCACAGTCACCATGTCGAGGAGACATTTGAAGAGAATTCCTATCGACACCACATGGTCTCATCAAAAAATCTCCATAGGCTTGTTATTGCAATGATGAAGAGACATTGCTCAAACTATTACCGACACTACATTGTCTTACTGACAAAGGCTTCTATGAATAGTCTTCATCCATGATCCAAACTTCTTCTTGTGGACCACCAAATCATAAACCATTTGAGTTGAGGGCATATATCAACATTAAAAACCTAATTCCAAAACCAGAGACCAGAATACTTAAATGCAGAGTAGAATACATTCTCCCTATCACCACCAAATGTACAAAAAAATAGTTTTCACTCTGGTGACCATAATTCACTCAAATCTTTATACCGGAGGCTCAAACTTAGAACATTATATTTTCAAAATTGCCTCTAAATAACTTCCAATCCATAGAAAAATATATTCAATATGCAAGAAATATGGAGGAAACTATTGGACTATTCTTTTGTAAACATAGTTACTTTGTAACTAGTCTTCTAGAGCACCAAACCAGGAACACTCTTGATGGAACATAGATAAAACCACTATAAGCCTTCTTCTAGATCCACAAGACCTAAAAAAAATTAGCGAAGGACTGTGGAGCAAATATATTTCTCCCAGTCCATAGACAAACAACTCTTCCAAAACAGTTCACAAACCGGTGAACTTAACTTTCACTCTTCATCATCCCAGAAGCTGTAATCTATAATATATCACCCATGAATGTCCTTGAAAATACTTCAGATCCACATAAGCATAGGATCAACATAGTAGAAATCCATAGCACATACAGGAGTACATTCTGAACACATACCAAAGCATATTTTGAACCTACAATCACTTGTGTCCTTTCCCTGTAACAACCTATACTATGTTGACATCAATGGCTATATTAATGAAAAAACCACCATATGAATTCATACCTACAACACAACATACACATATAGTTACATCACTTGATCACACAACCAATTAAGCTATCAAGAATGCCAAAACCTTTTTCATGATTTGCGCTTTTGACATCAATGACAACTATATGCACTTCTACATTGAATCAACACACTTCTCCTCTGATCCCCTTTTGACATCAATGACAACATATTCCAACAATCTCCCCCTTTATCATTGATGGAAAAACTTGAATGCTCAAATATACCAATTGATCAATTCAACATTTGTACTAGTATCATCTTTACTTCTACTTATGTTGCTACTTTCACCAATGCTCCTCTTTTGAGCATTTGCATACTTTCTCCCCCTTTGACATCAATGGAAAAGGGCTTATTTGTCCTCTAATATTCTCCTTTGAATTGGAAAAAGGATTTTCTCAACCTTTAACTGATAAAAATTGATAACAATTATTGTGCTTATCCCAAATAATACTCTCAATCATTTCATCAATGGCTAAGCCATGTTCTCCAACCACTCTTAATTAAATACCTTTAATTAATTTTAGTTGAAGTGTCATTACACACTCTGACACTATTGAAGATACTATAATTCATACCTTATAGGAATTAGGTCTTATATCAAGACCCAAATTCTCCTTTTGTTCTACACAAATCACCTTTCTCCTTTGTGCACTAATTTGAGCATGCTTTCCTTTTTATGCTCAATACTAGTTTATACTCCTAACTACATCGTATGTTGATCTGATGCTTATATTATCTCCCTCTGAGGACCTTACTCCATTTTCTACATGTATCTAAATGTACACTCCACTACAGTCTTTGTACCAATTAAAACTTTTCTTGACCACAATAGCATCTCCTCCTTAGATTGTTCTCCATTCTTTTTGCCTGCATACATAAGAATTTTCTCTTCATTGGGCTCAATATCAATTTGTAAACATTTCTTTGATGCCCAATTTGTATTTGATACCTCTCTCAACTTTACTTATTCCCATGAGCACTTGCTCATCCTTTCTCCTCTTCTTCTCAGGTCACCATACTGCTGCAACCATCACTCCTTCTTAGCAATGACAAAGGAACTTCACCCTCCTTGAATTGATACCAATTGAAAACAACTTTTTCTCTCAAGCCAACTGTTGCATTCAACCTTTTAATGCTCTTCTCTAATCAGGTATGATATCAATTATAGATTTTTTGATTCATGCTCCATGCCAATTGAATCTCTTACTTGACACCAACTGATGATATCATGCCTTGATACCAATTGTGAATGTGTTCACTTTACACTATGTACCAAATGATATCTAGGACTGCATTATATCAAGTATAACACTAATTCAATACCAACACCAACTCCCCCTTAAACCTTGCTCCATACACTTCTATTGGCCTACTCATGCATTTCCTTTATGTCTTAGAATAATTTTTCATTTCATCATTTATATCCTCCACAAGCCTTCAAATCATAATCAAGTCGACCTAAATGTAAAGGCTAGTCAAGTAAATTATAAACCCAGATTGGTTAGACTTAAATATAAGGCATTGCTCTGTTGATGCTTAGATCTTTGTGTGAATCCCCATGAAGGTCATCCAGGTCCTATACTTCATTGAATGATGTTATTTTAATATTTGCAAGACATGTGCTTGGTCTGCAAGCCAATTAGACTTCACTCAACACTATCGACTCTACATTGTGAAAAATAGGTATTCTTCTGCAAGCAACATCTCTCCGAAATTGAAACCAAATGCTTTGAATTTTGGATACGTTGAATATGATTATTCCTAGATGCCAATTCTAGTTCCACAACTTCTATCATGCAAATGTGGTAAAATGTGGTATTCTCCAAGCTTTCTCTCTTTGGTGCTCTACAACTGAAAGTTCACTGTCCCAACTAATTTGAATCTTCTAGATGCTCCTGCATCATCTTCATTTTGCAGGCATGAGGTATTTCTCTTAACAGAGCATCTACACCATTTTTCTCTAAATCTGATACCCATGGTTGATATCAATTTTTGTGGCTAACTATCCACTTCTGCTAATTTTCTTACACCTTAACAAAAAAAATCAAGGAACAAGAGTGTGATCATAAACATATAACCATCAAGTCGTTAGAAATTTGTAAACATATTTTACCTAACTTGATCTCTCCTTAATTTCCAAGGATGAATGAAGTATCAATTTAGCTCCCCCTGGACTCATGCCCTATCACTAACACTTAGTGACATGAGGAAGAAACAACCACATTAAGTGTTTCCTTCCAATCCTTCTCTCTCCAAACCATCTTGTGCTTCTTCTCTGATATATTAGACTTCTTCTCAATAGCATGCAAACACATGTTCACTTTAGAGGACATATTCCTTTTTGTATTCTTCTGCTTTCTCAATACTGCAGGTCTTACAAGATCTAGTCTACAGTCTTTAGCTATGTGACCCAAGTTGTCACACATGTAGCATACCACAAGCATATTCCTTATCGGAGTAGATGAATTTATATTTACATATTTTGTACTCCTTCTAGGTGCAACTCTACAATCTCTAGCTCTATGACCATACTGATTGCAAGAATGATAGTAATTATTAAAACATGGGGAGTACTTGGTCATAACATTCCTTTGAAATGGATGAGAAGGTCTTCTTTGATTTGAATTCTTTGTATATCTCATCCTACTAAATATTTCTACATCAGCTCCCTTTGTGTACTAATATTTCTTTCAGATTCTAAGAGTTGGTTTCTCCATCTTCTTATCTACTATGGACTCCTTCAACTTGGCAGTAGTATCCTTATCTGGTTTCCTCATATTACTAGTGGTTCCTTTATCTGATCTACAATTTCTAGAGGTACTTTCTCTGGAGCAACTTGTGCAAGCTTCCTCTTTCTTTGTGCAACCTCTTTCTTCTATTTTAACCAATTTTGGTGAGGCAAAAGGACACTTACCTTTTTCATCACCAAGGTCAATCTTTACCCTTGGTCTAGACCTTGGTCTAGATTAATTTTGTGATCTCAAAAATTCATTTAGTGTCCTAAAGCCACCTTTCAACTTAAATCCTTTATCAATTTGCTCCTTGCATTTTTCTAATTCTTTTCTCAAGGCCACTATTTCTTCTTCCAATCTCATGCACTCATTTGACTTAGATTGTAGTTTGGATCTAACTACATCATCTACCCTTATTGCTTCTTCCACTTGAGTCTTCAAACTGACTACCATTTGATCAGATTCTTCAATGCTTTTAGTTAGTCTTCCTATCTCTTTTTGAGAATGCAACTTTTGTTCTTCATTCTCCTTCTTCAAACTTTTAATCTCATTTAGAGCACAAATGAGTTTTCCTTCAAGGTCCACTTCTTCTTCTACTTCACCAAAGGTTTTAGCTTCTTCATCTTTATCAGACCTCTCAATTTCTTCATCAGAGGTCACTGGAAATGGTTCTACCCCATAGAAACTTCCATGTTCATCATTTGATCTACCATCTACATCAAATGACCCACTTTCTCTTCTTATGTGTAGATTGTTTCTACTGTTCTTTTCCTTATCATAATCATTTACTTCATCATATAAACATTTATAAACAAAATGATTACAATTAGCTCTATGTTTCTTGGGACTTGTTCTTAATCTCTTGATGCAATCAACTTGCACTTCATCAAACTCCTCAGATCCGGAAGTAGATGCATCTTCATGATTACCTCTTGTTGCAACTTCACTTGTACTTAGATTATCAAATTCACTTTCATATTTCTAAGTCAATTTCTTCATTTCTTATTTACCATCCTCTTCAAACATTCCCTTCAACTTGTTCTAGACTTCATGTGCTATTTGACAATGCATGACTTTGAACAATACTGAACTTGACAGTCCATAAAGAATTATATATCTTGTTGTAGCATTATCCTCATATTCCTTCTTTTCAACTTCAGTTAATGGAGGTGTAGCAAAACTTGTATATCCATTTTCAACTGACATACAAATATCAAATCTTATGGATCCCATATATCCTTCCATCAATGAGCTCCAAAACATATATCTTGATCCATCAAAGATAGGTCCATCATATGCAAGTAAACTTTCTTAACTAATCATTGTGTTTACTCTACCGAGATCTACTTGAGATAATTAAGCTTCTCCTAGGGAACCTAGTGCTCTGATATCAATTATAGATACACAATGACCTACTAAGAGGGGGGTGAATCAGTAGATACCAAAATTTATCCCTTAAAAAATTTTCCCTTAGAAAACTTATACAAATTACTTCTTTGAACTCTTAATGTGTAGATACTAATATGAAGAGACATAAACACACAGACACACACAAGAACATCACATAACACCATATTTATGTGGAAAACCCATGATGGGAGAAACCATGGTGACAAAAGGCTACTTAAGTCTATTGCTCAAATCCAGCGTCACAATCCAAACCTCTATTACAATGCATTTAGGGATACAACCCAAGGATGCATCAACTACCTAATTTAGAAGTAGTCACTTCAAGGATGTAACAACACCCTAGTTTAGGAGCAACAGCTCCAAGGAGACTACTATCCCCTAAGCTGAGTTACAACTCAGTACAATGAAGCTACAACCTCTAAAGGATTATGAGTTCATATATGCATATAAATGTTTCTTCATGAACCTGAGATGCATCATTACATTATGTTCATTTTTACACATACTGCAACTCACTCTGTTGCTAAACCTGCACACTCAGTAACACATCCTTTTGTACTTCTCTCTTCTACACATAGAACCACCTAGATGATTATCTATATTTTAGTCTGGGTTCCTATTCTTACTCTAATCTACTACAAATTTTCTATACATCACTTTGTTTAGCTTTCTCTAATCTTGCAAACTCTTCTCTCACACTATCTCTACAACATGATTAAACCAGATGTAGCTCTATTCATCTCTTCATACAACTACAGACCCCTCACAGTCTTCTTACATTTTTTGCAAAAATATCACTCATATTACATATCTCACTTAATCAACCATACTCAGGATGTCTTATTTCTGTCTCACACCACACATCTGTAAAAATCTCTATATTTGAGATTCACACACCGTCTAGTTGTCCAAACCGGTTACTCATCTATTAGGTTTTCTCCTCCTATCTGTCAATTCATTTAGAGCCTTGCATCATTTATCTAGCTCATCTGATAGATTCTATTAGATATCTCCTTGGTTGTTCTAGCTCTGTATCGAGCCGCTTTTCCATTAACTTCTATTGCAAAGAATTTTCCCAAAATAGCTCTCTATTTGACCTCAAAATCTGATCTGCATTTAATTTCTTCATTTGATCATTCGATCATATTTGATCTTGATCGATCAAGGATCCTTTTAGCCGCCAACTAGTAGATTGGATCTCCTTCATTAAATGTTCATTGGGATAGCTGAGTAATTTGATTATGTTCATTTTTGGTCACCAACTTTGAAACCCCTATTCACACAGACCAAACCGTTGTAGATCTTAAATTTTGAACACTAGCCATTGATCTTCTCCTTTCACACCTTGATCAAGTGTTTTTTTCAATAAGGATGCAAAACAATGAATTATCAATTGCCATATGGTCACCTTCAATGTGCACGTCATTCTATTGGGTCCACATAGCACTTTATCGCTCCATTGGGGGAACACCCACCTCTGTTCTGCCGATGTGCCTATGTCACACCAATGAAGACAACTCATCATCCTACCATGGTGGAGTCCAATAGTCCAAGTCACCACCAATTTCCTTTGTTTTATTCATCTACTAACTGTATGTCATCCTCATCACACCGAATCTCACTTCCACATGCACCTTACTAGGTTCCACATCCAGTATCACACTCACCATGTCGAGGAGACATCTGAAGAAGTCCCATCCACACCACATGGTCTCATTGAAAAATATTCATAGGATTTTTATTGCAATGTTGAAGAGACATTGCTTAAACTCTTGTTGGCATCGCATTTTCTTACCGACAAAGCCTTCTAGGAGTAGTCTCCATCCACGATCCAAAATTCTTCTTGCGGACCACCAAATCATAAACCATTTGAGTTGAGGGCACATATCAACATTAAAAACCTAATTCCAAAACCACATACCAAAAGACTTAAATGTAGAGGAATGTGGAGTAGAATACATTCTCCCTGTCACCACCAAATGTACAAAATAATAGTTGTCACTTTGGTGACCATAACTCACTCAAATCTTCATACTGGAGGCTCAAACTTGGAACATACTATCTTCAAAAATGCCTCTAAATAACTTCCAACCCACAGAAAAAGATATTCTATATGCAAGAAATGCAAAGGAAACTACCAAACTATTCTTCTTTAAACATAGTTACTCTATAACTAGTCTTTTGGAGCACCAAACCACAAATACTCTTGATGGAACACATATAACACCACTATAAGCCTTCTTCTAGATCTGCAAGACTTGAAACAAATCAGTGAAGGACTCAATGCAGATACATTTCTCCCAGTCCATAGACAAACAACTCTTCCAGACCAGTTCACAAACTGGTGAACTTAACTTTCACTTTTCATTAGCCTAGAAGTTGTAATCTAGGATATATCACCCATGAATTTCCTTGAACAATACTTCATATCCACATAAGAATACGATCAACATAGTAGAAATGCAAAACACATACAAGAGTACATTTTGAATACATACCAGAGCATATTTTGAACCTACAACCACTTGTTTCCTTTCCCTGCAACAACCTATATCGTGTTGACATCAATGGCTACATTAATGAGAAAACCACCCTATGCATTCATACCTGCAACACAACATACACATACAGGTACATCACTTGAGCACACAACCAAGTAAGTTATCAGGAATTTCAAAACCTTTTGCATGGTCTGCACTTTTGACATCAATGACAGCTATATGCACTTCTGCACTGAATCAACACAATTCTCCTTTGATCCCCTTTTGACATCAATGACAACATATTCCAACACGTATTTCTATATTTGTGCATATCACATTCATTCATGCCAATGATAGTATAGAGGATGACAAAAAGATCATAAGGGAGTATCATTTTTATATCAGTGATGATCGCACACATTCTATAGAGTTCGTGCAAGGTTGCTTTTAGTTGTTCTACCATGATTTGGCTAGAAGGGGTATATCATACAATCAACATATCATATGGTTAGATAACTATGCATCACAGTTCAAGAACTCGTGGATGTTCTATTAGTTGAGTAGGATGCATAATATTATAGGTGTTCAACATATGTGGAACTTTTGTGAAGTCATGCATGGAAAGGGGAAGCATGATGGTGTAGGAGCATGTATTAAAAGAGCCATAGTGTGAGAAGAGTTAAAGTATAAAAACAATACAAAGTTGACAAATGAAAATTCAATCATCGAGTGGTGTAATTCTTTGATGGGTCATCCAGATAATGAAGGTAAGTCTTTAGTTCATAGTTTTTTTAGTTGATAGATGATACTAACATTGCAACATATGAGGATTGTTGTACATTGACAGGATCAAGTGAGTTGCACTCTTTCAGAAGTTCAAATGTAGGTTCATGGAGTATCCATATGTGGAAGATGGAATACTTTTGTTCTTTATGTACAATGGGAGCCTAGAATGAGTGTGAGTCAAAGGAGTGGGTTGACGAATGGTGGTTAAGTTTTCTTAGCCCTCTTGACACGTATTGGCTCCCGACAACACTCAAACTGACATAGATGGAATTATCAATTGACTTTGATCATATACCATATCTAGTTCAACCAGGTAATACATCTACTTGCATAGTTTTTGAAATTCCTAATGTTATCTTACTTTGTAGTGTTTCTGTAATGCTGACTAATTTCATATAATTTTTTGCTCATATCAATGCAGGGCATGTTTATGCAATTATTGCAAATGAAGACAATGAAGAGGGAACGAATTATTACGTGTGTTGTTGTGTTGAGGCCAAAAAGAAATTGGAGGCCCCAATTACAGATGAAGAAAACATCGAATATCCTACATGCTCGATGGTTGTTACTAGAACATGGATTAGAAGGTACCCACATAAGAGTGTTAATGTTTGTCTCTTTTAGGACTTTGAAACTCATCGGAAGATTCTTCATTACTCAAACCTTGTCATGGCATCCAATGTTCATTTGATACAATATCGGGGTAAACCTTTGAACAAGAACTTGTGGAAGGTGTGTTAGTTTGACCATGAGGCAATACTTGACACAATAAAGAGTAGAGCAGACCTAGATGGTTCATTGGATTAATTTGTAAGTATGCACATTAATTTTGTAAAGTCGTGTTATTGATATTAATGTATTGCAATTGATAGTTAGACCTTTCATTTCTATATTTCAAGTTTACATATGTTTTGGTTCCAAGTTTACATATGCTTGTCTTTTTTTTGTTACTACATCTTTAAACATATACAATGAATATTGGGTAGATTATATGCATATTTTTGGTTTCACCATTTGACCTTCTTTAGACCTCAATTTGCAAACTTGACCTTTGCAGCCCTAGATCAGACTTGGGAGACCCTTTTATCCTATCCTATCCTATCATAGCATATCCAATATTTATCATCTTTTATCCTATCTCATCACCCAATCATAAACCATATTATATCTTATCAAAATAATCTTGTCAAGAGTCTATCTAGATCCTAATCCTTGTTATCAAAATCCCCATCAAATCATTGCTTAGGTGATTATCCAAGCCTAAGTAAGCATATCCATGCCTTGTCTAAGTGATTATCCAAGCTTAGGTAAGAAAAAACATCCTCTATCCAAGCCTTACTCAAGTGATTATCCAAGCTTGAGTGAGAAACTCCAAGCCTTTCCTAGATGATATTGGTCTTGTAGCTCCCTTTTCATCATTATCCCCTTTTCAATCCATTTTATCATTATCCCCTTTCCATCCATTCTATCTCAATCACACTTACATATCAAAATCAATACCAACACATATCCCCTCACACACCCAAAACATTTCATCACATATCCCACAACCTCAACATTATATCCCTTCTCCTCATATCTCAACACCTCCAATTTTCTAATCCCATTTCTCCCTCTTATCATTACAAACACACATCATCCTCACAATCTCCCATATCTAAATATCAATAACCACCCTTCATAACTAGGCAATGGGAAAATGACAATGCATAATTGGAGCAACAAGTAGTAGAATGCATGAAAAAAAAAAAAGGAATCTGCTCTTGAGAAGTTGCGGAAGGTGCATGTGTGCAGTATGTGCAATGGGAAAATGACAATGCAAAAATAGAGGTAGAAAGTACTAGAATGTATGAAATAAAAAAGGAATCTACTCTAAAAACACTTAAAAAGAAGCAAACCAAAGTGAATGAGATGAATGAAGAGATTCTTCCTTCTCTCGAGAAGTTTCAAGGAAGGTGCTTGTGTAGTATGTGGAATGGGAAAATGGCAATGGAGAAGTGGAAAAATTCAAGAGGTTTTGTATTTGGTAAGAATTTGTGTAGGCAAAGAAAGCGAGAGGTGATGCTATAGGTGGATTTGAACAAATTAAGTCAAAGAGTTTTGAACATAAGACTTCCATGGAGAAAACACAACTAGAAATAGATGATAAGGAAGAAGCAATATCAAATGTAAGTGCAAAAAATAGAAGCAATATCTAAAGCTCAAAGTAAAAGATATGAAAAAGAAGTTAGAAGACTATGAAAAGGAATACCGAGGGGTGTTAACAGGAAAGATAAGTAGAGATGAGGAAAAATGTGTTGATGGTCAATCTGTAGATGCAAAAGCAATAGTTGGAACTGTTGAAATTGAAGCAAAACAATTGAAGACTAAAATTGACCGCTTAGAAAAGGAACTAAAAGATAAGAAGATTTTATCATCAATGGTAAGGAGGTTAGTCTACTCTAAAATACTTGAAAAAGAAACAGACCAAAATTAATGAGATAAATAATGTATTCAATGAAGAGATTATTCTTGCTCTTGAGAAGTTGAGGAAGGTGCGTGTGTAGATTCTTCTCTATTCATCATGCGACCAAATAGACAGTTCTGACATGTCTAGATGGGTAGGTTTATGCTAGGAAATGTCTTGTTTTGCACCCAAATATGGTAGAATAGTCTGAGCTACATTGCACTGACAAAGTCACTTAAGAGACCAAAGTGACAAAAGAAAACAATATTTGATGAGCTATTACACAAAAACCGTGAAACTTAAAAATATTCCATCTGAGGGTATGAGATCACATTTCCCCCTCTACAATAACCTCTCTCGGTTTTTTATATTTCTAAGGAATTTTTCCTATGGTGTTGAGTTTTAAGTTGATGGAAAAAGTGTCAGATGCATGTAGTGTAAAGTTACAAGGTGGTGTAACTTTCATTCTGTTAATTGTGTGACCAAACCGATAGTTCCAACATGTCTGAAAGGGTGGTTTTATGCTAGGAGAGGTTTTCTTTTGTACCCACACATGTTGAAATAGTCTGAGCCACATTGTACCGGTGAAGTCTCTTGAGAGACCAAAGTGCAAAAGGAAGAAATATTTGATGAGCTATTACTCAAAAACCATGTCACTTAAAAAAACTTTTTCTAATGGTATGGGATCATGAAGGGCCCCTCTACAATAACCTCTCTCAGTTTTTTATATCTCTAAGGTGTTTTCCCATGGTGTCAAGTTTTTCAGTTGATGGAAAAAGCATCAAATGCATTCAGTGAAAAATTGCAAGGTAGTGTAACTTTCATTCTATTTTTCATGCAACCAAACTAATAGTTCCAACATGTTTCGATGGGTGAGTTTATGCTAGGAAAATTCTTGTTTCACACCCAAACTTGTCAAAACAATTTGAGCTACATTAATACCGATGGTCTCTTAAGAGACCAAAATGGAAAAAAATAACAATCTTTAAGGAGCTGTTACTCGGAAATCATGTCACTTAGAAACATTTTGTCTAAGGATATGGGATCACATAGGGCCCCTCTACAATAAACTTTCTTGTTTTTGATATCTCTAAGGAGTTTTCCTATGGTGTTGAGTTTTTAGTTGATGGAAAACGGATCAAATGCATGCAGTGTAAAGTTGCAAGGTGTTGTAACTTTCATTATATTCATCATGTGACTAAACCAATAGCTCCAACACATCTGAATTGGTGGTTTTATGCTAGGAAAGTTCCTATTTCATACCCAAACACGTTGAAACAGTCTAAGCTACATTGTACCAACAAAGTCTCTTAAGAGACCAAAATGCAAAAAGATGGAAATCTTTGATGGGCTATTACTCAAAAATCATGTCACTAAAAAACATTATTTTTGAGGGTACATAATCATGTAGGGCCCCTCTACAACAACCTCTCTTAGTTTTTTATATCTCTAAGGCGTTTGCTTGTGGTGTCGAGTTTTTTGTTGATGGAAAAAGTGTTAGATGCATGCAGTGTAAAGTTGCAAGGTGGTATAACTTTCATTTTGTTTGTCATGCAACCAAATAAAAAGTTCCAACACGTCTGAATGGGTGGGTTTATGCTAGGCAAGGTCTTTTTTTGCACCCAAACACGTCGAAACAATCAGAGCTACATTGCATCCATGAAGTCTCTTAAGAGACCAAAATGTAAAAAGGAAGCAATATTTGAGGAGCTATTACATAGAAATCATATCACTTAGAAACACTATGTTTAAGGCTATGGGATCACATAAGGCCCCTCTATAATAACCTCTCTCAATTTTTTATATCTCTAAGGTACTTTCCTGTGGTGTCGAGTTTTCAGTTGATGGAAAATGGGTCAAATGCATGTAGTGTAAAGTTGCAAGGTGGTGTAAATTTGGTTATGTTCATCGTACAACCAAATTGATAGTTCCAACACATCCATAATGGTGGGTTTATGCTAGAAAAGGTCTTATTTCACACCCAAACATGCTAAAACAGATTGATCTACATTGTACTGGTGAAGTCTCGATTAAGAGACCAAAATGCAAAAAGGCAACAATCTTTGAGGATCTATTACTCAAAAACCATGTCACCTAGTAACATTTCATCTAAGGGTACAAGATCATGTAGGTACCCTCTACAATAACTTCTCTTGATTTTTGATATCTCTGAGGCATTTGTCTATGGTGTCAAGTTTTCAGCTGATGGAAAAAGTGACAGATGCATGCAATGTAAAGTTTCAAGGTGGTGTAACTTTTGTTCTATTCATCGTGCAACCAAACCGATAGTTCCAACATGTCTGGATTGGTGGGTTTATGCTAGGAAAGGTCATATTTCACACCCAAACATGGTGAAACAGTCTGAGCTACATTGTACTGACAAAGTCTCTTAAGAGACCAAAGTGCAAAAAGGTAGCAATATTTGAGGAGCTATAACTTAGAAATCGTGTTACTTAAAAACATTCCATATGAGGCTATGAGATCATCTAGGGCCCCTCTACAATAACCTCCCTCATTTTTTGATATATCTGAGGCGTTTTCCCATGGTGAGTTTTTTTTATGCTCCAAAAATTGTCAGATGCATGTAGTGTAAAGTTGCAAGGTAGGTTGCTTTTTGTTTTGCTATTCGTGGGGCCAAACCATTGGCACCAACACATCCAATTGGGCACACCTACGCTACGCATGGTCACTGCCCTTCATTATAAAAGGATCGTACTCTTTCCTATTTCAAGGGTCACAATTTTTTGCCTTTGAAATGTCACTACCTAAATCATATCATCACTATTCATGAGAACCTAAATTAATTTATTTGCAATATTACCTAAGGTTGTATTCTTAATTTAATTCTTCAAGGATGTTATGGATGTATTTCTCAATGATAGATTGCTCTCACTTTTATGTTAGTGCTTATCAACCTAGAAAGCATTTCGACAAACAAAATTTTTAATACATGTGCATGGAGTAATCTTGTTGAAGATACATCTGGTCATGAAGCAAACAAATAGATATATGTAATAAATGAAGTATGAGGCATACACATGAATACATGAAATATACACAAGAAGCATGAAGCATACATGTGAATACACATAATACATGAAGTCTACATAGGAAGCATGAAGCATACACATGAAAACATGAAGTATACATAAGAAGCATGAATCATACATGTGAACACATGAAGTATAAACAAGAAGTATGAAGCATACACGTGAATGGTAGCATGAAGCATACACGTGGAATGGTAGATGTCTTCCAAGAATTGTATGACAAACTTCTAGAGGTATGAGGTCACATTTAATAATATCTTGCTCATTTTTAGTTGCATACTTCAAAGTGCATTGTATAATTACATAAATTTCCTTACCATGCTACAATGATCCTAGAGAGTATGGGCTTAGATGTGTAGTGGTAGAGAGACCTAGGTGTTAGATTGCATCATGCATTATTATATTCATATGATTGATTTAATGTTTAATAATCTTATAGGAGAATAATGTTCAAACTTTATATATTTACAATTATATAAAGGAAGAGAGCATGCAATACAATTGGATTTTAAATATTTGAAGTAATCCATCTACAAATATCCATTGAAGTGTGGATTTATAATGCAAATATGGACACCATCAATAAAAAAGATGTGTATTAACCAAATAGCCATATAGGTACACATCAATATATGTCGATATTTAAGTATAACATATATACAAAAGAGCCATATAGGCTTACAAGAATGTCATCTAGGCATACAATGTTAACTATATGCAATACAAAATATATGTCCACAAATACCATATAGGCATACAACAAAGAAACCCAATAAAAAGTCATTCCCCTCTAGGTGAAGAAAATAGATCACAGGCAGTCTTTGATCTTCTAGGGATGGAGATGCATATGAGATTGTTCTACTTCAAATCGAGGGCTACTCCTATTTAGTTCATTGTGGAGCCTTATCTATTATGATAAAAAGTATAGACATTAATATATAGGAATTACATTATAAAAAATGGAATATTTAACAAAATAATCACTTACTACCACTAGATGATCTCTCTCCTTATTTTCCACAGTATCAAGATCGGGCTATGGTTTTCTAATGTCCTATAGGAACCATATAGATAGAAATTAAACTAGAAATCAATAATCATTCAATTTTTCAATAATAAACAACTATAACAATGAATGTAATTTAAAATTTACTAATCTGCCTCATACCGCCATCAAAGGCATGGAGCTATCAATTATAGAAGACACACCATGCCCCATTTCCATATGAACATCAGGAGGTGTTTCCGCTCGCATCATCTAAAAATAAAATAACATTACTCAATTACAAAAACTAGAATAGTGATGCAGGTCATGGCTTATAATGTATGAGATAGTCAACAAAATCTTGAGTACTTTGGTAGACATCTATGACAAATGTGGTATCATAGACAAGGAAGGGAACTATTTGAAAAAAAATTGATTGTACTTTGATAAAATGCTTTGGTAGACATGTATGGAAAATGTGGTAGCCTAGATAAGACAGTGAGCTATTTGAAAAAATTCCTCAAAGAAATGTGGTCTCATGGTGATGGACATCACCATGAGACTACATTTCTTTGAGGCATTTTTTCAAATAACTCATTTCCTTGTTCCTCAAAGAAATTGTGGACATGGTGATGGACATCACCTGAGACTAATTTCTCTTGAGGGTAGATAATTTCCATGGCACTATGCTACTAATGCTAAAAAACCACATTGCTTGTGTGATATTTGCTTACTATTATGCTTTGATATATTTTTTTCCAAGCATCAATAGTTTGTTCAAAAGCGCTTGTTTTAGGCTTTTAGCCATAGTAGCAAGGAAGTGAATTGTTTGATTTTTAATGATTTGGTAGACATGTATGGAAAATATGGTAGCATAGACAAGGTAGTGAGTTGTTTGAAAAATGCCTCAAAGAAATGTGGTCTCATGGTGACCATATTTCTTTGAGGCATTTTTTCAAACAACTCATTGCCTTGTTTATGCTATTGCTTACTATTATGATTTGATAGATAATTTCCAAGCATCCATAGTTTGTTCGAAAGCACCTATTTTAAGCTTTTAGCCATAGCAGCAAGGCAGTGACCTGTTTAATAAAATGCTTTAGTAGACATGTATGGAAAATGTGGTAGAATAGACAAGGCAATGAGATGTTTGAAAAAATGCCTCAAAGAAACAGTATGATTGCATGGTCTTCTTTCTCCTTGATAGTCTCCTTATACATTTGGTTTCTTGATATTTGACCTTGGGTATGATATGTATAGCTAGTTGTATAAATATTTTCTTCATGGGGTTCATTATCTTGTTGATCAAAAAGGATAGTGTAATTATCATCATTAGAGAAGGGTTTTTTTTTTACTAGGGAACTCGTCAAAGTAAGAGTGAAGCATGATTATGAATATGGATTAAGATGAACAATCCAATTATATAGATTGTAGATATAGGTTTAAAAATTGTTGGATACATCAGTGGATATTCCGATTTGGATTGTGGATTTATTGGACTTGGTAGATAATGGTTTTATCTAAACCTTATGGGAATGTTGATGTAATGGCATGGTAACATATGGGAATATTTTTGAGAAAGTTCTTAACACATATATATTTTCTTGGATGATATGAGACCACATTTCTTTGAGGCATTTTTTCAAATAGTTGACTACCTTGTCTATGCTATAGCTTACTATTATGCTTTGATAGATTTTTTCCAAGCATCCATAGCATAGAAAAGGTAGTGAGCTATTTAAAAAATTCCTCAATAAAATGTGGTCTCATGGAATGCCATGACAATCAAATACAATTAGTAGCTACTCCTAGTTATTAGTTATACAATGTGAAGTAATTGCATAACTGCTTATGTTGACTTTCTAAAAAGCTATATTGTAATTGAAATTTTGTCATCTATCAACTTCTAGTTATTAGTTATGAAATGTGAAGTGATTCTTTGAGTTTGAAAGATGTGCAATGTAATGTAATCAACAATATGAATATAAACTATAAAAATCTATTAAGTACAATTCATTAGTTAAACTCTTTATTTTATTACTTGAGTAAAGCTTCAAAGTCCACCTCCACTAGGAG
This sequence comes from Sequoia sempervirens, assembly GCA_007258455.2. Taxonomy (NCBI): domain Eukaryota; kingdom Viridiplantae; phylum Streptophyta; class Pinopsida; order Cupressales; family Cupressaceae; genus Sequoia; species Sequoia sempervirens. Next base: position 5,412 of record VDFB02000678.1, on the reverse strand, counting down.
TTGTTATCGTGAAATCTCCAATATTAACCTATTCAACATCCAAAATCAGATATTAGAAGACAATTCATATAATAATGCTTCACATGTAATATTAATTTTTTACTAGTTACATACCTCTGCAGTACATGTCATAGCATAATAGGGAGATGGAGGACCACTAAAAACTAAATGAATGCTATGACCCTAAAATTTCATTATAATCATTAAACTAAATTAGTTGATCTTGCATTTCAAAAATGAACTTTAATAAATTAAATTCAATAAACTTGCTAATATTTACCTGACTATCAAGGTCAAAAGCCTCATTAAGGAGGGCATATATCATCACCAACTACTCAACTGTAGATGTAGCCTACGCACCTGCATCTTGAATATGCATGGGGTCATAACCATAGGGTGAACTACAAGCTTGAAAAATATGAGGTGGAACCCTACTCCCCAAAGACTCCCCCGACTAACGTTGTGTTGAAGGACTGGCATGCTCTATGATGCTCTAGGTCAAGGAACTAAAGGACTGCAGTGTCTCGACCTAAACACTCTCCTTCACAATGGAAGGGATAGCCATGTGCTCATAAGCTAGTCTAGCGAGTGCTCATCTCACTATCTATTGTGGGTCAAGATGTGCCCCTGGTCTATCCTATGTTGAGCCCCCACCTCTACTTTGGAAGTCTCATATATCAAAATAGTTTGGGACTTTACTGAGGATAAACCCGTAGTAGAGTTTCCTCAAAAATTATTGTGGGACCTTATTATTGTTACATGGAGGATGGTCAAAAACCATCCACCACCTTTGCTAAAATGGTTCTTTATCCCTTGGTGGTTGCACTAATGGATAGGGAACCTCTTGCTTGAAGGGTGTAGAGGTTGATTTGTTCATGGGTTTTTGAAAAGGGAACACAAGTCAAATTTTGTAATTTTTTTCATTTTTGACTTGTTTATAAGATAATTTATCTGCATAGAATTTTCTAAACTCTCTCCTCTTATCCGACTAAGTAGTTATTTGCTTGCTAATTGAATCTACATTTGATAACATAGATTCAAGAGATTGAGCAAGTGTGGCTCTATGTGAGGTTGAACTTGTAGGACCTTTCAACCTTGTAATTATGTCTTCAATTTGTTTTTTGTTATTTTAAATTTTCCCCATTAAACTTTCTTGTGTTCTAGGGGCATATTGAGGAATTACTGGAGGTGTTTTTTGGGGTTGTTATTCATCAGGTATTTGTTGTTGAGGTGATTCAGGATTTTGAGGAGAAGGAGGTTCATTATCAATTCCTATAAATTAAATAAATTTACATCAAAAAACATATTAAATCTACCTTTTTAATAACCAATTCACATAAAAAACAATCAAAACTTACTCCTTCAACCTCCCCGACGTTGTGGCTACATTTTAGTGAAGATTCAACAACTATTTGGTGAAGAAATTGGTCTCCAATAATGTGAGCACACTCTTAGGGGTTTGCAGGCCACAGGTTTGAAGGAACTTGTAGAAAATAAGAATGAGGAATTGTTGCTTTTTTTGTTTATGAGTTAAAATGCACTCACGTTATAACACGAGCGTGTTATGGCTTCGGTGTTCCTGAGCCTAAGGCTCGATCACACCAAGCCATAACATGAGCGCATTATAACGCGCTCATATTATGGATTTTTTTAAAATTCAAAAGATGCCCATGACCACTTTTTTTCCCCCCATCTTCTTGCACCCACCTGTAGGTCTAATAATAAAAGTGATAGGTGGTAGATGAAATTACTTAGTGAGTTGTAGATGGAGATAGGTGTGGTAGGTGTGTGGTAAGGTGTGACCATAAAATAAATTATTTAGTCACTTTTAGGGTACCCAAAAAGTGAGAACAATCCACTTAACAATTGTAAGTGGCTACATGGATCTTTTTTTTTTCAAACTTTGCATCCTATTATTAGATCTTAATGTGGTTGACATTACAACATAGACAAGTTTTTGTACTCACTTAGAATATTCAATGTAAGACATAGTTTCTTATTTATAGACTAGGGATATGATAACACTAAATATTTCCTATATAATATCTACTTTATTAATCTGAAATGAGGAATATCGTACTAAATGGTCGGAAATATATCAATATTTTTCTTTATTACACACTATGTTGAATTGTTACCCATTATCATATTCATAAAGAATGTGTCATCTTCCAATGTTATGTACAAGATGGATGTTAGGTATATTATAGGTATTCTCAAAATGGAATAGGTAATGGTATGTGTAATGATATTTTATCCTTTTGGATACTAATTGAAATATACCAAGAAGATAACATTCTCTCAAAATATGAGTGTTATCATGCCTAATAACCTATTCTAATTGGCTATTAGGAAAATGAACTGCTAGATTTAGTATGTGGAGTATGGTATCATATTTAATATCATCTTTAAAAGGAGTTAGTTGTCATAAAATAAATTTAAATGATAATCTAAATATAGTAATAAGACTATCTTAACTATAGGATCTATAGGGATCATGTAAACTATCATAACCATGAGGAAAATGACTGGTAATATCCTTATAATGAAAAATCATATGGGATCCTTTATATTGTCACACTAGGTGTTTAAAGATAATCCTTTATCTTTTTGTTAATTCTGGAGATAGAACATGAATCTTCTTGGTGCCTAGTACTATTTGAATGTATCCCCGTCCATCATTTCAAAATATGGGAATAAGATTATAAAATAAATTTCTTAAAAAATATTTCTCTAGCATGCTTCAAGAAGGTCCTTGATCCTATGTATGGCTAAAGACTTAGGATTTTCTAGAAAAATATTACCATCTATATCAAATTTTCTAATGACATGAAAAAACTCTATGTTTTGGAGAAGTTGAAGGAATTTAATCCCTTTATGAATTCCCAAGCTAGTACTAATATGAAAGAAAGAAAAAGACTCAAATTGACTCAAAAAATCCCAACCTAAGAGGATATTGATTTCTATGCTATCTTGCCAAAAACAACAAGTATTGAAATATCCTATATATTTACCATAATGTTCTTAACCTTTTTTTTCATGGTTCTCATAATTCTGAGGCCTTTTATTAAGATTTTTTGAGCACTCCAGTATATAGGGGACAAGACATGATTCTTGGCTATAGTAATTTTGGAACATGTATCTAAAAGAGAAGGAAACCCTTGACTAAAATATACTAATTTATCATAAATTATGGCTTGTTAGAGACTTTAGGACACAAAAAGATTGATAAATAGGTCAAATATAAAAGAATGAGTACTACTATTTTCAAGAATTTATTTATTTATAAGATTATAGTACTTATCTTGAGGGTTAATAGAATTATATTCTCCTAAAAAAAAAAATTCAAGAACTTCATAGCAATATTTAGTCAAGAGATGATCTAATTATTCATGATTAGTGTCATATCTACACTTAGGTTCATTAAAGTGTTTAGAGGATAAAAAAACATTATTAGTCCACAAATAATTTTCATTAACTTCATCTGAATCTTGAAATTATTTCTAGATATACTCTTTCCCCTATGTGGTCTTTCTACATTTTCCCTAGTCATGACTATTTTTTCTTATTTTGATTCTAAGTGTGATATTGATGAAGAGTTTTTACTAAAATTGTGATCTTTGAAGATTGCATCTCGAATCCCTCCCACTAATTTATCCAATTATCTCAATGTTGCTTATTTTCCTTGACCATTTTGATTAATTGTACCATATAAGCTAAAACTCTAACTTTTTTAGTATAGTTCTAGGGTGTGTGCAAGAAGTTGAGTCCACTTTTTGGCCAAAAAGTGGAAGTGTTTTTCCTGATTTTCAGAATTTGACACATTTGAACTTAAAATTTGAAGCACTTAGAGATGAAATCTTTAACAAAGTCACTGATCATAAAATGTAGTGCTCGGAGTCTAGTTTCCAAATATATAATTTATTTCAATACCCAGATTGTACAAATTGAGTTTTAATAGGCATTTATAAAAACCACTATTTAAAAGTTTTTTTTTTACCATACCATGCACGTGTACGACATCCATATTTTGAAATTAATTATCATATTTTTCTAAATCCTTTTGGGAAAATTTTTATGACTCAATCGCTTCGTTCTTGATATTTTTTTGTAATTTTTTATTGAATTTTATTTTTTGTTAAATTTTTATTAGGCAGATTTGTTGTTTTGAAAATCGTCATGTACGACATGCATAAGATGACCTAACCTTATCATTTTTTTATTTTTATTTTTTTCAAATTGAAAAGAATTGTATGAAGCTTGTTCTCGTGCAATCCGTTTGTCAAAATGTTATGTTGATCAAAAGTTATTAAAATAGTAAAAACTCTAATATTTAAAGTTTATGGACCAATTTTATTAGAAATTAATAGAAAAATAGAAAAAATAATTCAATTGAAAAACAAATTAAATATTTAGAATTTGCATTGTTTCATCTAAAATGGGTTTTAATTTCGTCAAAAAATTCTGCAAAAAAGGTTGTCAGCCATATGTTCAAAGTTGATATTTTTCTTTGACATTGTTAGGACCTTCAACTTGCAGGTCAAACCAGGTTGAAGGCCTAGGTTCGGACTTCCAACGCTTTCCCAAACCAAAAACGGTAAAAACCCAACCACAATGCAAAACAAAATTCAAATTTTAAAAAATGGGATCCCGATTATAAAACGGGATCCCGTTTATTAATAAATGGGATCCCGTATTATAATCGGGATCCCGTTCCTCATTCGGCAGTATTCGAACCGTTGTGAATGGAACGGGATCCTGTTTTATAAACGGGATCCCGTTGCCTTTACAACGGCTTCGACATTCAATTCCCGTGAACGAGATCCCGTTTATTAATAAATGAGATCCCGTTTAATAATCGGGATCTCGTATTATAGTAAGCGAGATCCCATTTTATAAACGGGATCCCATTTATTTTATTTAAATACACTGTGGAGAGTTACTGTGAAGTTTGCAACTTCACATGTACGGCCAAGAGCACTAAAAGTGAATTATTTTTCATAAGTTATTGTATTTACAGGTGGTGAACTTGATTTTTGGTTGATTTTATCAAGCGGAGCATCATCTACAACATTTTTGAAGTGAAATTGTGTTATTTTTGTGCTTGTTTGGAGGAACAAAAGGTTTCAATTTTCAATATGGATTGAATTTTTCAAAGGAAGCTTGAAGAAAACAATTTTTAAAGTGGAATTGTGGTAGTTTCTTCTTGTTTTGAGGAACACAAGAGGAAGAATTTTGTCCTAATAGGTATTCAACTTCCAATTTGGATTGAATATTTTGAAGTATTTCACTAAATTAACATTCATTTGTGCTTGAGAATTTTATAATTGTAGGTATTTTAATAAGAGAAGAAAGACATTGACTCCTCAAGAAGTTGAAGCAAATAGAGAAAAAGAGAGACAAAGACAAAGA